>PVJD01005607.1:37621-112907 GCA_004026545.1 Mormoops blainvillei | reverse complement strand
GGGGGGGGGGGGGGGGGTGGGGGGGGGATGCGGTTAGAGGTGCGGACGTGCAGCGCAGACTCCAAGCTCTCGCTCCCTTTCAGGCCCCGTGGGGAGAGGTGATGTCTGAGAGGGCCAGCAGGGTCCAGGCAAGATGTTCTTTTACTTGGTCTCCACTGTCCCCAAAAGTTAACTTTTGAAATTTTTAACTGATATATTTGTACGTAAAAGGCTGACTTTTTAAAAGACAGTCTTTTACGTACAGTCTTTGTAAACAAGTGCAACGAAACATTAATTTTTCAAATTACTCGTTGTACGTAATCCATTTCTAGGGTCCGACTTGAGTTTTGGGGAAAGGGGTGGGGTGAACAGGAAGACTTAAGAGTTAAACCGAAAAGGATTATCAAAAGTAGTTAGTGTTTGAGCAATTCTATCGGGCCTGTCTCATTCACTGAAAACACTACCCCCTTGGCCAAACAGACTCAATCACCCAGGTTTCAAAAACACAACACCGGAAGTCATTAAGGGAAATATTTGTTTTGATGCAAGTTCTACTATGAACAAACCTAGATTTGGATTATTGAATTTATTTCCCCTCAAAACTACTCTTCACAGTACAGGTTTACTTTATTTTTTGTTTATATGAGGACATTTTGAATAGAGTTCAAATACGGAGGGAAGCCAAGGGGACTGGCAGGCCCAGGTTAGCTACCTGCAGGGTGTGACTCATACTTGTCACAAAGAGACTGTGGGGACTCTACAACAGCCACTCACATTCTTTCCCCTCTTCTTCATTAACACCTCCGTTCTATCTGGGGTGACACCAGGCCACCTGTATTATATGCTTTGCCCTAAACTACTGAATCCTGAGGTGACTCTGCAAGACAAGAAACAGGGACAACAGCCCTAATGAGCACATCTGTCATTTCCAAAATACCACTTCCCCTACTAGGTTTCTAAGACCAAAGTCAGGGGCTGAGGCAACCAGCCAGATGAGTGAGGCCACTTCTGACCTCAATTACAGATACGTTTTCTGCTGGAGGACAGAGGCAGAGACAAAGCCCAAAGGCTGGGGCTTCATTACTATTTTTGGTCACAAAGTCACCATGTGGCTTTGAACAACTCCATAAACTTCTTGAAAACCCAGCTTTCTGATCTATAAGGTGGCATAATATCGTCTGTCTCATGTATTTCACAAAACTGTTATAAAAATAAAATGGTTATTCACAAAGAGACTTTTCAATGTAAAAATTGCAAAAGAAATACCAGTGCTCTTGTTGGAAATATCACACTTGTATCTGTCCTCTTGGCTAATCATATTATAATGACCAATTATTAAGGCACTAATCAAGTTGATGAACATGAAATTTGAGGCTGGTTCCTTTGAGGAGAACGGCGCGGTCTGTCAGTCCCTCAGCGGCACCTCAGGACTCATCACTGACCAGACCACTCACCCACAGCAGTATATAGGCAGGGTGGCTCTGTGTCACATAGCATCAAGGGCTCTTTTAGGGATTTTCTAAATCATGGGTCAGCGAGCTATGGTCTGAGGGCCAAATTAGGCCCTTCGCTAGTCTTTTCATCAATAAAGTTTTATTGGCACCTAGCCACACCCATTCATTTACATATTGCACATGGCTGCTTTCCTACTATCACAGGAGGCTTGAGTAATTATGACAGAAGCCACCTGGCCCTCGAAGGTTAAAATATTACTATCTGGACCAATACAGAAAAACAATTTTCCAACCCCCGATTTAAGTCATTAAATGGAATTCTCAAATCACACGGTTACTAAAGAGGGTTGGCCACAAAGAATTCTCTTCTGGGTCTTTAACGTCATGGTGTAGTGTTATATTTCTGCATATATTGCAATAGTAAAATTTGGCCTTGCCTTTCTCAGTAGGTGTCTTTGGATAGGTATGTGTGATGGTCTGCAAGCATTTCCACGTGACAGCAATGCAGACGCCTAGTCCATGCAGCTGTGGTCCAAGGCTGTCACGTCACAACAGGCACTGGCTCTGACACTGACCCTAACCTCACTCTCTTCCACAAAAGGGTCTATTAACAGTGAAGATAAAAAGCGATCACTTTTATCAATACTTCTTTAAGACATTAAATATAAGTATTAGGAGAATCAAGTGATTTTTTTAGTCTAACCTTCTCATTTTACAGATAAGTAAACTGAGACCAAGTTAAATGATCTGTCTAAAAGCTGACAGCTGGACAGCTTCAGCTCTCCCCTCAGACACATGCTAAATGTTAGTCAGTCATATGGACAGGCCTTTTTGTTAAAGAAACATCTCTAGAGAATAAAATATCTGGTCAACCCCGTTATACATATGCAGTATTAGACCAACGATGTCATGAAGACATTAGTAACACTTTGTGTATCCAATTAAGCAAGCAAAGACCTCACAACCATTTTGCTCATCGCAACTATAATCATTTTATGCAATAAAAAATGTTAACGTTTCAATTGCGAGAGGCAGGCGTTGAGCCAACGCTCTTTCGCTAATGTCAAGCCTATGAATCTGTAATGCAACAGAACGATGTGTGTAAAGAAGCTACAAACTAAAGGGGAACATTTGCTGAGATGACAGTAAGAAACATAAAACCCAATAGGGCGCTTACCTCCATCTGCAGCGCTTCCGCTAACCCCCTGATGGCAAACTTAGATGGTGAGTAGGCCGTGAAACCATAGAGTCCCACCTGTCCTGCCTGGGAGGACAAGAAGACGATCCTGCCCACCCGGCGCTCCTTCATGGTGGTGATGACAGCTCGGCTGGGGTACACGCTGCCCAGGTAGTTGACGCTCATCAGTTTCTGCAGGGAACAAAGAGGCCACAGGGAGTGAGGAAGGTGAAAGCCCCAAGGCTGCACTCCTAGGAACGCGGTCTGCTCCGCAGGTGGGAGCTCGGCGGATTCACTGAATGAACGAGCGATCGAACGAACGAATGAACGAGAAAATGACCCTGAAACTGAGCCGTGATGCTTAGGATCTGTGATTTGGAGTCTGTTTCTATCTGGTTTTGCATTCTCGCAATGACCACAGTTATGCCTTTCCTGACAATGGGTCAAAACTAGTTTTCTCCTTGCAGGTAATACTTTCGGAAAGGCAGTTTTAGGAACAGGCTTCCAAATAGGTGCAGCTCTTTAGTTCTAAGCTAAAGGAAGACCACGGAGAGACTAGGACGGTGAACAGCCTGCACTGGGGTCTGACGCCTTGGCTCTACCATTTATTGCCTACCTGATGACAAACGAGAAAGTCCTACGCAGCCGAGCACAGGGCTCTAATACTGCTGTCGTCTCACAGGGCTGTTGCAAGGATTAGGAGAGGGAACCCTAACACAGGCTGGGTGCCAGTGCAGCCTCTGGCCCAAAGTAAGTACTCAATAAATGTTGGCTCTTTTATAACTAGTTCAAATATTAAATAAAAGCGCATGTGCACAGGTGTAAAACCCAGGAAATACGGAAAATTATGTGATGGTGTTAGGATGCTGGGATTCCCATTTTCTCCCCACCCAAATATCTTTTAATATCATTATATTGTTTTAATAATTAAAATTCTCTAAAACAGTATTTGAAAAAAAGATGGCACAGTGTATCCAAATGTCAACCTCAGCTCCCTTCAGGGACTTCCATTATAATTTCAGTAAAAAAAAAAAAAAAAAAATTTTTAAAGGATCCAAAAAAGCCCAGAAAATAGGTAAGAAAATAATACCAGTAATAGTTTGAAAGTTGAAGAAGAGAGTTATGAGCGATAACTAGCTTCTCAGAAAGCTGAATACTGAGCAAGGAGTGGAAAACTAAAAAGCTTGTACCACAGAACCCCGGAAGACTCAAACTCCTCTGGGGGTAAGAGTGGGGGCATGGGGCTGAAAGACAAGAGAATCAACTAAGAGTCTGTTTAAAAAGCAGTCAGATAGGCAAATTCACAATTATAATCAGAGATTTCGATATCTCTTTTTCAATAGTTGAAAGAACAAGTAGACAGAAAATCAGTAAGGATACAGAAGATTTGAATGTTACCAAGTACACTTTTGAAGTGCACATGGAATGGCTACAGAATAGACTACATTCTGAGCCATCAGCTGAGTCTCAATAAATGTCTATATAAATCAATAAAAAGATTCAAGTCATACAAAGTATGTTCACTGACCTCGATGGAATTAAACTGGAAATCAAGTAAGAGAAAGATTTCTGAAAAACACTAAAATATCTGGAAACTAAATAACATACTTGTAAATAACCCAAGGGGCAAAGCAGAAATGACAAGGGAAATTATAAAATATTTTAACTGAACAAAGTGGAAACACTTTCTGCTGCAAAAGCAGGACTTAGGGGAAAATGTGTGGCAATGAAATATCTGTATTAGAAAAGGTAAAAGGTCTCAAGTCAGTGATTTCAACTTCTACCTAAAGAAACTATAAAAAGAAGAGCAAATTAAAACAAAGGCAAGTAGGAAAAAGGAGATAACAAAAATAATAAAGGGAATAAATGAACTAGAAAACAGAAAAGCAATAGAAAAAATCATAAAACCAAAAGTTGGTTACGGAGAAAAATCAATAAAATTGATAAATGTCTAGTCATCCTGGCTGGAAAAGTGAGAGAAAACAAATTATCAATCTCTGAGATGATGAGAGAGGTGACACTACAAACTCCATGGAAATGAAAAGGACAATAACGAAATGCGGTGAATAACGTGCCAATAAATTCAACAACTTAGATAAAACAGACAAATTCCCTGAAAGATACAGCTACCAAAAGTTGCTCAAAAGGAACATACGTACGTAGTCATCTATGTATTAAAAAAATAGAATGAAAGTCATAAACCTTCCCACAAAAAATTCTACCAAACGTTTAAGAAAGAACATATCAATTCTACACAAACTCTTCCAGCAGAGAAGAGAATAATCCCCTACTCATCCCATGAGGCCAGCATCACCCTTATTCCAAAACCAGAAAATAACATTACAAGAAAGGAAGATATCCCTGAAGAACATAGAAGAGCGTAACCAGGTGGGATTTACCCCAGGAATGCAAGGCTGGTTTAACATGTGAAAATTAATGTAGTTCACCACATTAACGAACTAAAAAAGAACTCTGATCATCCCCATGGATGTAGAAAAAATATTTGACAAAATTCAACATCCATTCCTTATTTTTAAAAAAACTCTCAGCAAACCAGAAATAGAAGGGAATTTCTTCAGCTTGATATAAGGCATTTACCAAAACCACAAAAACAAAACTACAGCTAACGGCATATTTAAATGGTCAAGGCTGAGTGTTGCCTCCCTCAGATCAGGGACAAGACAGGAATGGTCTCAACACTGACTCAAAACTGTGCCAGAAGTTCATGCAGCGCAACAAGGCTGTCCAGGAGACAATGTTACCGGTAAAACTGTCGCTGGTGACATGATCTTCAATGCAGAAAATCCAGTGAGCACTGGATTTCAAAACTGAGTTTAGCAAGGTTGTAAGATCAATATCCAAAACTCGACCGTATTTCTCCATATTAACAATGAACACTCAGACACTGAAATTTAAAAAATGAAATTTATACCAGCATCAAAAAGTATGAAATACTGAGAAGCAACGTGCAAGACCCATGCACTGAAAACTATGAAACCTTGCTGAGAGAAAGAAGGGATAACCTAACCAAGTGGAAGTCTAGACCATGCCCATGGGTTAGAAGACAATATTGTTTTTTTGTGTTTTGTTTAGAAGACAATATTGTTAAGATGTTAATTCACCCTACATGGATCTATATAGTCAATGTGATACCAATCAAAAATGAAAATTAGCCCTGGCTGGTGTAGCTCAGCAGATTGAGCACCGGCCTGCGAACCAAAGGGTTGCTGGTTCTATTCCCCAGTCAGGGCACATGCCTGGGTTGCAGGCCAGGTCCCCAGTAGGGGGCGTGCAAGAGGCAACCACACCCTGAAGTTTCGCTCCCTCTCTTTCTCCCTCCTTTCCCCTGTCAAAAAATAAATAAAATCTTTTAAAAAAACAAAGCAAATTAACTCAATACCCACAGGTAGAGAACATAAGGCACAGCTCCAAGAAACCATGAAAAACGGCATCAAAAAGGAAAATGAAGAGAAGTGAGTGGGAGGTCCCCAAGTTCACCTCCAGGTTTGTGATTCGTGGGGAAAGCCTCGCGGGACTCCGCACAGTTCTGCGCTCATGACTAGGCTTCTCACAGAGAACAGACGCAAAGCAAAACTGGCAAGGGCGAGAGGCCGCCAGGGCAGAGTCCAGGGACACGAGGCACAGGTTGCCAGGAGTTGGCTGCTGGTGATCCCCACAGGGCATGCTTACTTCCCCCTTCCCGCTCACCCCCCCCCGCCAGTGTGCAGGGGAGACCTGGGCAAGGGACGGTGCACAGGCATTTTATGTGCTTGTGGACTTCAGTACGATGAAAGCTGAGAACAAGAAGCCAAACAAAAGTAACTGAGACAGAATTTATTTTGCATAAAAATGAACTCTTAGCTTCAGAAAATGCATCAGATGTGGTAGTGTGTGTTCTAACAGGGCTCCCTGAGGATCCCTGGACTTGACTAGAACAAAGCAAGTGACCGAGCCCCAGAGAAGAGAGGGCAGGGGGTCTTTGGAAGGTGCCAGTTGCCTGCGGCCTCCTTGGGGGCAGCCAGGGTAGGAGGGACAGAGAGGGCCTCCTGGTGTCAGGCCCTGTCACTGGAATAGAGGCCCCAGGTTTGTGGGTAACAGGTCTTCATTTTTAGGCTAGTTTTCACTGCAGGCGGGGCCTCTTCCAACACCCCTATCAGCTGTTTGAGCCCCTGTGCCGGCCTGTCCCCCCACTCCTGCCACCCCACACTATGTAGTTGCCCAGTACTCTGCCCCCATCCACTCCCCAACACCACCATTCTTTCCTTTCCATAACCCTAAGAGTTCCTAAAAGTCTCCTTGACACAGCGGGAGAGCCTTTACGAACTGAAATGCAGATCACACCGCCGCCTAGCCTGGCTTACACCTCGAGAGGTTTTGGACTAGAAACTCCATTCTGCTCCCAGTGGCCCTCAAGGCCCCAGCAGGCCCAGCTGCGCTCCGCCCGTCCCCGGGGATGCTGCAGCCCCGCAGCCTGCTCGGGTTCCTGGGCTTTGCGGAGCCCCTCCCACCTGCGGCCAGGGCAGCTGCGGGCTCTTCCATGGCCCCCATACTCCAGGTCCCAGAGCCCCCAGGCTGGGTCGTCCCTCCATACTACCTGACCAAGCCCCGCAGCCCCTTTTCCTTTTGCCACAGCACGGACCCCGGTCTGAAATCACGCTGTTGTCTGCTTGCTCCTGCGGGGTCTGCCCTCCTCACCAGAGCTGACTGAGTGCTCTTGCTAACCACCACCCCCAGGACCCAGAACCATGCTGGACGCAGGAGGGGCTTTCTCGAGCATTTGTGGGCGGAGTGATTAGCAGGGCAAGGTCATTTCCTAAGCAAGTGTGACGGGCCAGGGGTCATGCACACGTTGTTACCTAATCCTCACAGCTCCGGAGGCTGCCTATCCAGTTCAGAGATGGGGGCTGCAGCCGGAGGAGAAAGGATGGTCTGCCCATGACCACACAGCTGGCAAAGGGTCAGACTAGAAACCATTAGATCTAAGACCTCAAACTGGTTTAGCCTGATGCCAAAATCCACCTTTTTTCTGCTGTGCCTGCTGGGAACAGACAGCAGCGAAGTCGTGTGGGTGGCTGCAGGGACCGGGAAGGTCCTGGCATGCGGACAAGAAATCAGCCGTGATTGGTTTGTTTTTTTTTTCGAAAACAAGAGAGAGAGGGGAGGGGAGGGGAGGGGAGGGGAGGAGAAGAGAGGAGAGGAGAGGAGAAAGGAAAGGAAAGGAAAGGAAAGGAAAGGAAAGGAAAGGAAAGGAAAGGAAAGGAAAGGAAAGGAAAGGAAAGGGTGTGAACAGGAGACTGAAGGTAGAGAGCGCAGTGTGTTTTTTTAAAAAGATTAGAATTGTGCATTTTTTAATGTGTTCCAAGCTTCACATTATCATGGTTTTCCTTCTCCCTTCGTCTCACCAGCTTCACGTGTCTCCTTGTCACTACCACCGCAGACAGGCACTCCCTGGGGCTGTGCTCTTGGTTTCTGCTGCCCCCGCTCACAGGGACATGCCCGCAACAGTCATTCACTCGGTCACCTTCCCACTTGCATCAGACGTACCAATGGAAACCATCCCGACCCGCTCTGTCCCCGAGAAGCCCCGCCCTGCTTCCCAAGGTCCCAGTTTACAACTGTGCATTCGTTTATTACAGCCCCACAGCCGAGGGCCCCGCAGTCCTCTCTGCCCCCCACTCAGTCAGAGGAGGTCTGCTGGCTGTCTCTCCATGTCATCTTTCTCTGTCACACACACACACACACACAGCCATACTCCTCCTGCAAAGCCACCTCTGAGGTCCCTCCCCCACCATTTCATGCTGAGATCATTGCTACAGCTATTTCGCCCCACTGATTCTTTACACAGCTATTGACGTAATCTTCAAAATACCCCTTTGATGACTCACAGATGAAAGTATGCTGGTCATCTATCTTTATGCCTAGTTGATAAAGGAGCCATAAGACTCTTGAACCCCAGGGTGGGCACCTCCCTGTTCGTATTACATCTGGACTCTCCCGATTTGGCTCTGGGTCAGAGCTCACGCCGCTTTCCCAGAAGTCAGGTATTAAACTACTGCCCCAGCAGGCTCCATTTCTAAAGTGGATGCAGCCCCACTTCACCGGCTAACACATGCAAAGCCCCATACTATGATGAAGGCTCAAGAGAACAACGAGGGTTGATGCCATGTCAACTAAAAACAGCGTTCTGTGCTTAGAGATTTCCGATCCAATGTCCATTTCTAAAGAATGGACTGAAACAGATGACTAAGAGAGGTCCCGTGGCACGTCTGTTTAAAAATGTAACTGTAAATATGATACGTTATCTTTTTATTCTGACTTCAAAACTCTTACAAAGAGTCTGCTCCTAAACTTTTGGGTTTTTCCATGCTATAAAAACACCAACACTTGACATCGAAATCCAGCATCTCTCAGCTTATGAAGCTCTCTGTTAAAGTTGTTGCCTCAGGGATTCGTCACGGTCACCTGTGTCAGGCCAAAGGTCCATTCCCACTTTACACCCAGGGAAATCCAGGCTGAGAGATTTGTCTAAACCCTTAAGGCTGGACCGTCATGGACCCAGGACCAAAAGCTTATGTGGCCTTCCTCCAGTCTTCTAAAGCTTCTATGCCATCTGAACACAGTTCATCTATTTCATTCGGAAAGCCTTTACCCAAGTCCTGGTTCTGCTTGCAGTGTGTGGACTACCCGCAGGAGCAAAACCCAAATTTTTACTTACTTCAAAAGTCTTCACTTCAAGATCTTCAAATTTTCCTGCAAGTGACATTCCCGCACAGTTTACAAGCATGTCCACAGGGCCCAGCTTCTCCTGTGCCTGGAAAAGTTGATCAGAGCAGGCACGACGAAAGAGAAAGAAGACCCGCTTAGCAGCAAATCAATGCCAATACATAGAATCTATCAAACTATTAAACCTAGTAGGAAGATTTACAAGGCACATAGCAAAATGGTAAGAACCAAAAAAAGGCACGTGAATTCCTTCCAATTAGCCCAAACTCTTACTTGTTTTATGACATTCTCTACTTGGCTATAGTCTTGGGATACGTCAACTGATATACAGAGCACCACCTGTTAGAAAGAGAAAATAATGATCAAAGCGACGCAGGTATCTGAAACTATTTTTTAAAGTTTATTTTTTGTTTGTTTTTTTAAAATTCAGGACAATTTTTTCTAAAAGATAAGAAGGAGTCCATTTTTGGATATACCACTTGCACTGCCTGAAATCTGTTGACAGTGCAATTAGCAGACCCTAATTTTCTTGGTAGTTTTCATAGAAAAATATTTTGGGCAAACTCAAAAGAAATATTGGTCAAAGGGCACAAACTTTCAGGGGTAAGAGGAGTAAGTCCTAGGGATCTAATGGACAGCATGAAGACTGTCATTATGAATACTGGCCTGGTGTACACTTGAAATTTGCTAAGAGAGGAGGTCTTAACTGTTTCTACCACATACACACAAAAAAATTCTATGTGAGGTGCCAGGTGTGCCGACAGACTCGATTACGGCACTCATTTTACAGTGTAAACGTGTATTAAACCATCATGTGGTACACTTTAAATATGTATGTTACTTGTCAATTATACCTCGATAAGTCTGGAAGTAGAAAAACACGTAAAAATGCTCCTCTTGAAACGCCAGCAATCTAAGTGACAGAAAGCGGGTCGAGGACCAGGTGCATCTGGGAGGGGAGGCAGGAATGGCCCACAGGCGTAAAGGCCAACTCTGGGAAGCGCTGGGAACACTGTGTCTGGATTTCCGTGGTGGTTTCAAATGTGAATACGTCTTTAGATGGGAGTGGTTCATTGTTTATAAATTCTATCTCAAGTTGTTATTAAAAAGGATGCACAAATTACAAAAAGAATACACAAACTGTACATAAATTACATGTCTCAAGTTGTTCATATCTTAGGCTGCTAAAAGAATACAAAAAAGGGAGTAGGAACCATAGCATAATTTTTTTAAACCTGCCTTTTCATAGAGTATTAGACCATTTTCTGTAAAGAAAAACTATACCACAGACAAGTGAAATTAAAAAAAAAAAAAAAGTATTACCAGGGAAAAAATGCCCACGGGACACTGCTTAAGCTAAGTAGTGTGACTAGCCTTTTTCGGGCCCTGCAGGAGGTCAAGCTCCCTCTTGCGCCCCCAGCCCTGACATCTTCCCTTCCCTGAGGAGGGGGTCGAGAACTGCCCACACGCCCCAAGGCTCCCACGGGGCAGGGTGCCAGAGTCATGATGAGGTCCAAAGCAGGGAGACGGCCCAGTGGCGGTACTGGAGCACTGGAGCAAAAAGCATTTTGTTATCTGATCGTTTGTGTGTTAGAGTGTATGTTTTTTGTAATAATCTGAAGTCCTAGACAATTCAAACAATTTCATCTTTTTAAAAACAGCCTAATATGTATTTTATAATTAGGAAAATCTTTTATCTTTCAAAAAACTATTCCGAATTGAAATAACCCTTTCTTTCCTTTATGCAACTGCATCAACTCAGACAGAAAAGGCATCGTGTGGATGGTGGTTTTACCTGTTTATCATTAATAGAGTGCTTTTCAATTTCCTTCTTGGCCTGCAGCAGCCTGTCCTAAAAGCAAGAGAGAACAATTAGTTCTGGCGATTGTCTAGTTCGTTTGAAAGGAGAGAAAAAGCCATTATTTCTGCATGTATTAAACTCCAGGAAATACGCAAGACCGCACCTATGTTGTCTAGCAATGGGCCGGTCTCCAAAAGAAAGAAGCTACAGGGCATGTTAAGTTAGGGTTTAGTGACAGCAAGTTCTTAAAATCATTGCACAGGAAGATAATAGGAAAATAAATGAACTTCAAAATCCCAGGTAATGGTATTGATTGCTGACAGTCACCCTATCAGTTCTAATGAATGTTTTGATCTGACCTTTTTTAGCTGAAATAAAACAAGAACAACCATGTGGATGTGTGATTAGAGGACACGTGAGTCCATGTCCAGAAGTCGCACAAATATTTCCCTCCTCCGCCCCAAAAGCGGACCGCTTCTTAGACGGGCTGGGCAAGGCTGCGCCTGGCTATTCTCAAAGACACTCCTCCGACAAGCAAAGCTACCCAGGTAACGGTCATTCTTCCAAGGCCTCGCTTGTGCTTGTTTAACTCATTTTTAAGAGGACAAATATCGATCTACAGTGTCCTAATTTGCTCTAGAAAAGATGCAATTTAAATACATCACGACAGCAAAAAAGCACAAAAAGGGAGGCAATCCTTGGAAAGACACATAGGTTTTGTAAACCCGAACGCGTCTATAATAAAATAACATTGTTCCATTAAGAAAGATAGACACGACTTTGCTAAAATCAGAATTTTAAAAAAGTCACGTGAGAAAGCAAAGGACTCCTTGATGCCGGAAGGCGCGTCATTCACCTGCCGCCACTCTGGGGGCCACACCGCGGGCTTCTGAGCGCCCAGAATGTGGGTCCTCCCCGCCACCCTGTCCATCTGCCGAGTGTCAAATGCAGGCATTGTTTAAACCTCACAAAGTGCCTTTCTATTAGAGTTGTGCTTCCACTCCCGTAAGGTGGTGTCAGTGCAAAGCAAATTCACTGTGCGAGAAGTCAACGTATAAATAAAAGGCAGTTAATGCTGCCTTTCCTGATTTTAAAAAGAAAACATAGACATCCGAGCTTAATTCAGTGTCCTTATTTGAACATTTCCCCCAGGGTGCCCCATGGCCAGCCATTCCCAAGGAGCCTTGCATGCCTGGCGTCCCCGGATCTGAGAAGGCACCCTACTCCTGCCCTCCTTTGGCACGGGGCACCCTAGTCCCCAAGCACCGAGGCCATGCTGCTGTTCACATTCCCTCCATCATCCCCCTTCACGCCCTCATTCAACACAGATGCCCGAGCACCCGCTGAGAGCCAGCTACGCCGGGCACAGAACAGCAGTGGACAGTACAACCCTGGTCACTTCCCCGCCCCATGGAGCAAGGGTCCCCATGACTGTTCATATGAATACAGGGCCGTGGGAGCCACCCTGGAAAAGACAACAGACCCTTAATACAAAGAATAACAGACCTTGTGTAAACTGAACCCAGAAAAACACATGTTCTGCTGCACTGCTTGCGGAGGGGGGGGTGAGATCCTCTGGGGCGTGTGGGTTTCACTGGAGACGTGCATCATGTCCTAAGCGAATGAGAAACATCTACGCCTCCTTCAGGACTCAGTGTAGCTCCACCGTCGCCTCCATGGGCACCTCCAGGGGGTGAGGGCCCTCTTACTCGCCGCCAGGGGGCTGCTCAACTTCCTCTTGGCCTCTCCCATTTCAAGGTCAGCAGCGTCTATGGTGTTCCCTGGCAGCTGCTGGCACTAAATAACTATTGGTGGAGCTGATCTGCCTTCCGCCAAGAAACTGTCCTGAACAGCAGAAATAACCAGTGGTTCGGGAATGTCACCTCGACTCAGAGATTTCCAGTGCGGGGGGTCAAACCAGGCCTCGGGCTAACGGAAATTGAGTAAGTCAGGACTGACACACCCAGAGGACTCACCTCGTTTCGTGCAACCAGAGTTATGAATGCTCCCTGTCTGTAGCACTCGATAGCAATGCACTTTCCAATGCCGCTGGAGCCTCCAGTGACCTAGGAGCAAAAATACAAAAAGGCTCCTTCAGCGCCTGGCTTTATCCGTCCGAGGGAAGTTTACTTGGCGTGATTATTGTGGCCTCTGAGAGCCGGGCCCGCAGCTCCTGTCGCTTCTCCATCCCAAACTAATGACTGGGAAGAGTGCTCCCATGAAAGACCGTACCATCAGCAGGACCTGCTGCTGTCTGTCACTGTCCTCAGCCCCGAGCCATCCATGGCACACCTGTAATATGGCCCTGAGTCCCCTGGCGGGAATGTGCCCTACTAATCTAGCTAATAACTAATACATTAGTCCTAAGTACCCATCAACAGACAAGTGGGTAAAGATGGGGTACACGTATACAATGGGACATTACTCAGCCATAAAAAAGAAGGAAACCTTCCCATTTGCAATAGTGTGGATGGACCTAGACGGTATTGTGCTCGGAGAAATAAGCCAGTCAGAGAAAGACAAGTACCATATGACTTCACTCATATGTGGAATCTAAAGTACAACATGTGTGTTAAAAAGAACAATATAAATGAACAAACAAAACAAAAACAGACAATAGATACCGAGAAAACAAGCTGATGGCTGTCAGCTGGGAGAGGAGTTGGGTGGATGGGTGAAAAGTTGGAGAGACTGAGAAGTGCGGATTGGCAGTTATAAAAGAGTCACATGAATGTAAAGTACAACGCAGAGAGTAGAGTCAGTAGTACTGTAATAGCTGTGCATGGTGCCAGGTGGGGGGCTGGAATTATCGCGGGGATCACTTCCTAAGTTATCTAAGTGTCTAACCGCTACGCTATACACCTGGAACTAAAATAAAATAATATTGAATGTCAAATGAAATTGAAAAAGAAAAAGAAAAACACTAAAAACATAATAATACATTAGTCTGCCTTCAAGTCCAATTCCAATGGACTCTTCTGTCCTTACTGTATGCCTCCCATACATGACCTGCTCTACGAGAGATGAGAACGGTCACAATGTTAAGTCTTATAATCTTTCTCAGTGACTGCTTATTATAAAGTAATACATTGCAACCCTGAAAAATGCAGCTTTTCTTCCTCACTCCGCCCCTCACCATCTACTGCTCAGCATCCTGGCTGTCTTTCAGTTCCTGCTCTCGCCAACCGTACAACAGGCCTCCGCGTGGCCTACGTCCCAGGCCACGAAGGCTTTCCTGCCCTCGGTTCATGTAGCTGGCACCTATCTCTCCCATCACATTGCAGCTCAAATGCTGCTTTTGCAGGAAAGCCTTCCCTGCCTGCCCGGCATCCCGTGCGCCCACTTTTCAGCACTGTGTGCTTTTTCCCTTCAGTTTAAGGCCCTCACAGACAAACTGCCACGGGTTGGTTTATGTGATTAATTTAATTCACAACCATTTCTCCTATCACCGCCCCATAAACTCCATTAAAAATAACAACTCCATTTTTGCTCCCCACTGTATTCCTAGCACTTAGCACAGTGCCTAGTACAGAGGACGGACTCAATATATATTTAACTTAATAAGACAAATGCAATGTGTTCTTTCTAGTCATTTTCCCTATGCAGATTACATAACATGGGCTGAGGGAGTGGGGGGTTTAGGGCTGACAGGGGAAGGGAAGGGGAGGGTCAGGATGCATCTGTCCTAACAGGGAACTGTATCTTACTTTAAAGAAAAATTATCTTGTAATATCTTATGTCAAAAAACGAAAAGGCTTCACAAGATTGCCTTTTCACAGCTCTATCAAAACTCAGTTAACCATTTCCCTATAGACAGACATTTGGATCATTTTGCATATTTTACTATTAGATATTAAGCTGGCTGTAATGAACATCTCTGACCCTGTCCTATGATTTTAAATCCTCATGAAGCTCCGTGTTCACGATGCCCTGGTCTCCACGCAACTCCCAAGCATCCTCTTCTTCTCTTCGGCCTCACCTGTGAACCACAGACGAGACTTCTTTGGCGGATCATTAACCATCATCTACAGAAGGTCGCAGTGAGGATGTACCTGTTGCCGAGGCGAACGGCTACCTCTGAGGATGTCTCTGCTATGAAGCTGTTTCATAAGTGGTTCTGGTTTATGAACTTGCACCAGACATTCCAATCCCACAGCAATTAACAAGACCCCTAAACATGTCGTGGGTGTTTTATGATGTCCCTGCTGCCTAAATGTCTCTCTGCCCAATATCCTCCACGTACCTGCATTTCCAAATCCTGCCTCTCTTGGAGCCAGGGACCAGCTCCAATATCCTCTCTTCCAAGCAGCTCTCCTGGACTGACACCCAGTCCCGTCCTTCACCCGTCACTCTGTACCTTGTTAACAGTTCCTTATGTACATGTCTTAGCTCCCTCGCGGGACTGTAAATCCCTTGAGGATGCGCACCCAGTCCAATTTACCTCCCTCATTTCCAGTCTAGGGCCTCATGTAAGCAGTTGCAAAACACACACCTGCCTACACTAATTTGCAGAATGGTGTATAGTGCCATTTGCCTCAAAGAAACAATGGCAAGAACACTTGTGAGTAAAATTTCCCTATTTGCTACTCAATGAATTAACAGAAGTTGAAGTTAGGAGGTTACTGAGAAAATGCATATGCTGTAAAACGCTATGCAGGCATTAGCTCCTGTTACTGTCACTGTCTCTCTCTAGACTGTAATAAGGAAGCTAGGCTCGCTGTGTGACATTGCTCCGCATCAGAGGACTGCTCAACCCGATCCCTTCTAAGAGTCTTCCATAAGAACAAGAGTAAGACTTCAACTTCCGGGTCATGGGTCACAAAAAACTAACCTCCCAGGCAAGTCACTTAACCCTTAGCAGGCATCTAAGGGTTAGCCAATTCTAGGCTGTGTTATTCTGAAAGTTACAAGCAACTATGAGATTTTCATAATGACTTAGAAAAATGGTAAATATCTATTGAGTTGCCTGACAATTGGTCAACTGAGCCCAGATGTGGGACACTATGGATAAGTTTAACTTCCTTCCTCTCTCATCCCCTCTTACTAGTCACTAGTCGCTGTTCAAAAGGGACTGACTCTTTAATCACACCCTATACCTCTTATTGAGGGCAAGAGGGGGGAAGGGTTGCAAGGAGTGTTGTTTCCAGCCATCTCCCAAAAGAACTTGATTTTCCTGTACTCAAGTCAATTAAACAGCTTTTGAAAAACCAGCCGATTTAAATAAGTACATACCCTATAAGACTTCTACACAGTAGTGAGGGAGACAGCAAAAACAAACAATAGCTCCGACCCAGTCTGTTCATGCCTCCATATAAGCAGGCATTCCAAACGTCAGCACCCGCTCCTGACACCACCTGGTCTAGTCCTAAGTCATCTCAAGAAAAAAAATTGTATTTCCACTCCTCTCATGACATTAAAAAAGAGGGCAGAGAGTGATATCATGTGAATTATTCACATCACCCTCACATTACTTATAAGCGCGTATGAAAACTAGATGCGAAGATAAGAAACTCCCCCGGCGTATCCCAGACATTTTTGTCACCTTTCCCACCTGCAGTTTGCGGCCTGATGGGGCTGGAAAAACCAGAGTCAAGGTTAAGTGAAACTCTCTCCTAAACAACTTACTCAAAATTTTCATCACTGCTTCTGGTTTTACCTTTTTCCAAGTTATGCTCTGCAAACATAAGATGTGAAAGAAGGCAACTTTTTAAAGCCCTGCTTTTGTGGCAGGGTTTGTCCTCTGCGTGGCCGTGACACCTTCAGGACTTAGCATGACTGTGAAATTTTGTTCCTCTCTCTTGCTGGCTTGCCCAGATTTGAAGCATACTAAAAGGAAAGACCATCCTGTTCCATTACGGTCAAGTGGGGAGACTCAAGTTATGTCAGCTGGGGTACCAGGAGGATTTGTGTCGCCAGCTCTGTAACAACCGCCCTTACTCATAACCTCTGTCCTCAGTGTGCCTCAGGGTGGGGATATTCAACGCCACCGCCAACAGCGAGGTGCTGGGCGCAGGTAGGAAGGCTTAGCAGCTCAGTTTAAGACGGGTGCTACACCTGCCGAAAGGGGGCCTTTGAAGACATGATTCTCCAGTAAGAAACAAAGCAAACCTATGCACATTTCCTTCATTCCTAAAGCACCTGCCAGGTGGCTTCGCTCATCCCTCTAACTCTGAAAGGATGGCACAGGACCGCCCTGGGGACCCAGACTGAGCTCCAACAGAGACGAGCACTGTGCACGCGGCAGAAGCGTCCCAGCGCCTCCATCCTGCCTGGGCTCAAGGCCCACGCAGCTCGGACCAATTTTTCCCCCGTGAGTCACTCCCTAGATGACTTTGGCAACAGCTGTCGGCCACTCACACCAGCCATCTCCCAGCTGGGGGCCACCTCGGCCGGTCCGGGAGGCGGGGACTCTTCCCCGCCTCGTCACCCCGCGCCGTCACCGACCGCGGTGTCCTTGACAAAGTTTCTCAGCCTCTGTTCCTCAGGTGACTCATCGGGAAAACTGAGGATAAAAACGGCCACCCTCAAGGATGCGCCTGGGATGAGCGAGCGGCTCCCGAGCCCCCGGCGCGCCCGCCGGGAGGAGCCGGCTACCGCGGAGGACAGGACGAGTCCCCGAGGCCCTCCGCGGGGACCGTGCTGGGGTGCAGGGCGGCAGGTGGCCCTCCGTTTGGAGAGGGGGCGGTGGCGGTCCGGCGGCCAGGGGGCGGGTTCGGGGCGGCCGAGCGGGCCGAGACTTGGGCGCGCGCACGGGCGGGGGGGCACTCACCACCACATGCGCCCCGGGCAGCGCCAGGGGCTTGGGGCTGATGAGCGGGGACAGCATGTACAGCAGCAGCACGAACGCCACGACGCAGGTGGCCACGAGCAGCAGCATCGCTCGGCGGGCCGGGCCGGGCCCGAGACTGGCGGCCCGCGGGGCAGGCGATCACGCGCGGCCGCGCGGCAGGAGCCGGTGTTTGGGTTCCGGGCGGGGCGGTGGCCGAGGGGAAGAGGCGGAGCCTGCGGAGGGCGCGACCGCGGCGGGACGGGGCTCCGCGCCGTCGTCATCCGGCCCGCCCCCGCAGCCTCCCCGCGGGACCCTCAGTCCGCCTCCCACCCCGGGCGGCGCCGCCGCACGGAGCGGCCGCGGGTGGACGCGGGGACCCCGCTGGCTTGTGTAGTGGGTGCGTCTTAGGACCGCGGAGACCTGGCTTCCGGACCCTCCCGCCCGCGCGGGCCCCTCTGGTCGCGCGGTTCCGCCGCGCCGCCGAGTGTCGCCGACCCCGCCGGCCCACCCGGCAGGAGGCTGTTGGCGGCGGTCTGGTCTCGCGCTGTGGGGTCACCGGACCCTGCCCGGGCCTGGAAGCCCGGGATCAAAATGAAATCCGGCCTCCATTTCGTAGCTTCTGGGCGTAAATGGTCACAGCCCACTGTCGCTCCTCATAGCAACGGGAAAACCCGGACATGGCATTTACAAAAATCACTCAGATAATTCGATTTCGTTGAGCAGAATCTTTTTAAAAACAGAGATAGGATTTAAATTAAAAAGAGAAAAAGCTTGAGATCTAATTCACATCCTGATTTAATAAATGCATTTTAGTACACTCCAGAGCTGAGCAACCCCCACCACAATTTTGGAACAATCACACCCTCCACCTCTTACCCCCCCCGCCCAGAAGACCCTGCACCTATTAGCGGTCACACCCATTTCCTCCCAGCCCTAAGGCAGCGACCTGTCTTTCTGTCTCAATCGGTTTGCTTATCCTGGATCTATCATGTAAGCAGAATCATTCACATACTGCGTAGCCTGTGTGTCTGGCTTCTTCCACTCACTCAGCATAGTGTTCTCAGGGGTCATCCATGTTGTGCAATATATCAGTACTTTATTGATTTAATTTTTTTATTTACTGATTTTAGAGGAAGGGGGGCAGAGAGAGACTGGCTTGTTCCACTTAGGCATTCATTGGCAGATTCTTGGATGTGCCAACCTTGGTGTATTGGGAAGACCAGGTGTCAACCTTGGTGTATTGGGAAGACTATACCAACCGAGCTGCCCGGCCAGGGCAGCGCTTTATTGCTTTAATCACCAAATTATATTCCGCTGTGTGGATATACCACATTTCATTGATCCAGTCACTAATTCATGGACATTTAGGTTGTTTCCACTCTGGAGCTTTTAAAAATAATGCCTCTGTGAACATTCACATACAAGTTTTTGTGGGGACATATGTTTTCATTTGTTAGGTTTAGACCTAGGAGTGGAATTGCTAGATCTTGGGGCCAGAAAAGGGGTTCTGTGGAAAGTAACCTCACCTGGCAATCTGGCCATAAATTCCTACCTGGGCAGTAGTGACTGACCCCCAGTAACTTCTTTAGTAAGAGGCTTACACTTGCCTTAAGCAAACTCTATCTTGTTTCTGTGCACACAGAAATTATCTTTTTAGACCCCTCCTTCTAAAGCGTGACCTCAAAAGAACACATAATCTTATTAACTGTCCTGTATCTGATCCCCACCTTCAGGTAATCTTCCTTACTTCCCTCTTTAATTCTACATGCACAAAAGAGGCTGCAAACAATCATTTATTAGAATCTCAGTGTGTTGAGATCTTGCTTCCAGGCTTATCCTCAAATGAATTTTTATGAAAATTGTCTACAGGTTTGACTGTTCTGATGTCAACAGTCTTACTGTAACTCTCTTCCACCAGAACTGCCAGACTTTTCCAAAGCAGCTGTGCCATTTCACATTCCCACCAGCAATGTACAAGGATTCAAAGTTTTCTATATCCTCAGCGACACTTAATCATCTCTTAATTATAGCCTTCCTAGTGGCGTGAAGTGACATTTGAGATTTTGACTTGCATGAGGCACATATTCTTGTTTGCTTGCTTGCTTTTCGTCAATTTTAGAAATACTAAGGAGCTAATGAGCAAAGGTTCTGAGCGTTTCTTCTTTATTTATTGCCCAGGGTTATCCAAATTGCTAGGTTTGAGGGCAGAGGCCCCAAGGCTTCTGACACCAATTGGAAGTTTGGGGGTTTCCCAAACCACCTTCTGCTTTGATAAGAACTGTTATACTCATGGTTATGGTTTATGGCAAAGTCAGGGAAGGAAAGAGGCGAATGAGGCAAAGTCTGGAGGGCTGTAATAGCAAAGCTTCTGCATATCACTCAGCGTGAGGAGGTTGCGACCATCCCAGTACTGGTGTGTGACAATATGCATGGAGCACTGCCAACCAGGGAAGTTAATCTGGTGTCCAGAGATCTTTTACTAGGGCTTTATTATATAGGTGTGACCAACTGATTGCCCACGTGGCTGAACTCAGTCTCCAGGTCCAACGGTAACACATGATACAAAGCTTCCACCCACACCACAGAGCTGGTCTTTTGGTCACAGCCAGCCCCCACCTTAAAATCTAGTCTGGCCAGTCCTCATCTAAACAAAGACACTTTTATCAGAGATGTTGTAGATTACTTCCCAGAAGCCAAAGACAAAGGCCAGAACTTCTCTTTGGGTAAGGGCAGATTCTTGACTACACGGGCCATCAGCTGTTCTTTGTCCCAAGCTCTCCTACAGGTGAACAAAGATGCCTAATTTTTGGAGGTGGCACCATGGAGGAAGCAGCTCTTCACCCAATTTCCATACAGATTTGACCACCAATGTCTGCATTGCAATCTCACTAATAAGACAATGACAGTGTTAAACCATGTCAATCAGCTAGAAAAAAAGAAAGCTGAGGTGGAATGGAGAAAAAGGAGAAAAGTATAATCACAAGAACTACATAGTCATACCAGCATCCTTCCCCACCCCTTCTCCTCCAAATCCCCCCAAAAGGTGGAGGAATCTATCTCGTGGGAACCCTCCCTGGGTCCCCCTTCTGCCGAGTGAGCGCACACTCAGCAAGGCATGGCCGGCAGCCCTTCCTGCCCTTACGGTCTTCCCCTCTGTCGTCCCCACCACCTGTTTCGATTCTTAGACCTTTACTGAGGATGGCTTGCAACATGCTATGTCCATTCGATGTGATCTCTCTCTGACCACTGTCGGAGACTACGGGCTGTAAAATACGCTTCTAGGTCTGAAGAAACATAACTCGGAGGCCTGAACTGGGCAGTATCTTCTGATTCAGTCCTTATATGTCATGATCCACTGGATTGGCCAAAAAGTCCATTTGCTGTTTTCTGTAAGATGGCTCTAGTAGCGCTTAGTCATCTTTAACTTCATTCGAAAAAATTTCATTAGATTGTATTGGACAGCTGTCGTATCAGTGTGCATTTTTAAAAAACTTATCAAAATTGGTGAATTTTTGCGCAGCCACTTTAATATTGAAGATGGGCGAAACATTTTTGGCATATTATCCTTTATTATTTCAAGAAAAGTAAAAACACAACTGAAATGCAAAAAAAGATTTGTGCAGTGTACGGAGAGGGTTCTGTGACTGATCGAATGTGTTGAAAGCAGTTCGTGAAGTCTCGTCCTGGAGATTTTCCTCTGGACGGTGCAGCGCAGTCGAGTAGCCCAGTTGAAGTTGACGGCAATCAAATTGAGACATGAATTGAAAACAGCCATTATACCACGTGGGAGATGGCCAACATACTCAAAATATCCAAGTCAATAAAATTATTGGTAAAATGAAAAATGCGTCTTGTATTTTATGGAAAAAAACAAACGGTCTTTTTGGCCAGCCCAGTATTCTGGGTACTGCATCCGCCTCCGAGTATGCAAATACCAGTCCAGTCTGTCAACCCCATCAAGGTCCGTTTGTAACCTTCCAGGGCCACCAGCATCTGTCCACAGTCAGCTGTGTCAGACTTTCCCTCGGGGTAAACGCCCCCATAGCCATCGGCAGCCTCTGTCATTCTTCTCGGCGTCTCATGCCCCAGAGGGAACAAGAGGACTACGTCTAGATTCACCCCATCTCTGCGTTGCTGCGGCCCCCACACCTCTCATTTCATGGACCCAGGCAGCCACCTCAAGTGAGCACACCAAGATATCTACTTGCTGGTTCCAACTGCCTTCTGCTCTCAGGAGGTTCTTCTGATGACCGGTGACAAGCCCTACTTTAATGTATCCCTTGAGTTTCCATAGTGAGTTCCATATAGCCGTGCCCCCAACCGGTATCTCTTTAATGGTCAATTTTCCATCACCTTTCTACCTAGCCATACGGCCAGGCCACTAGCCAGTGCCCCAGAGTCGGTTCAGCACCCAAACACAGGGAGTAACAGTACGTAATTCAGCCAGCCGAGCTGATTTGTTTTTACCTTCTTCAGAGTGGCAGCCTCCCCAGCAGGATGCGGCCCATTCACCTTGAAACTGACACCCATAAACCAAGCAGCTCTCCTTCTGGCCCACAGAGACCTGTGCCTAGGACACTGCCCAAATGGCCCAAGTGCCCACAGGCCCAGCAGTTCTCAGGTGGCTCCGAAGTTGGCCCTAGAGTTTCACCTCTTTGCATTTCCTGGTAGCATGTTCCTGCAAAACCGGTTCCCTTTTGCCATGAAACTGTTCTGGGCCCATCAGAATGTTTCTCTAACATCAGCAAACATGACATATCTGCTATTGGTTCCGTCTCTCTGGAGAACCCTAATATAGAAGGGATCATGGACTTAAATGCAAAACTAAGAAACCTTTAGAAAACACGTTGGATTTTAAAAGAATAAAGACTGTGGTCAGTCAGGAAAAGAAGTATCAGGTCATTTATTTAGGAAGAAACCAGGCTAGTTTCAGATTTCTCCACAGTAACATTCAACATGAGGGAACAATGAGAGATCTTTCAGATATTCGAGGAAAGAATGTTGAGCCAAGGTGTTATATCCAGCTAATCTGTATTTCACCCGTTGAACATGTAATAATTAAGGACATACTTTTCCCAGGAGCGCTTCTTGAGAAAAGTATTAAGGCTATTTACTGTCTTAGTCTGGGCTGCGATAACAGACCACCACAGACCAGGTCACTTATAAACAATAGAAATTTGTCCCTCACGGTTCCGGAGGCCCAAGATCAAAACACTGGCACGTATGCAGATGAAGCAAGAAAGCAGTTTCTGAAGCCGGAAACAGTTCCCATTGGAAGCCAAAGCTGCTGGCCCCCAGGTCTTGGGCTTCCAGGCTCTAGAGCTGTGAGGGATAAATGCCGGTTGCTTAAACCGCCTAGGCTACGGCGTTTTGTTACGACTGTCCTAGCTGGCATCATGCCATTAAATAATTTCAAGTTTAAGTGATAAACATTACGGACCCCGCATATCTTACTACTTCACTAAGCCAATTTTTGAAAAATAAGGGCTTTTAAAAAAAATTTTTTTTATTTTTAGGGAGAAGGGGAGGGAGAAAGGGAGAGAAACACCAATGTGCAAGAGGTACGTCCATTAGCTACCTCACATGCCCCACCTGGGGACCTGGTCTGCAACCTAGTCATGTGCCCTGACTGGGACTTGAACTAGTGACCTTTTGATTAGCAGGCTGCCGCTCAACCCACTGAACCACATTAGCCAGGGCATAAGCCTATCTTTCATAGCAAGGAGGAAGCAACACATTGATTGACATTCTGGCACAAGCTCCATGTCAAAGCATGTGGTCCAGATATGGCAGCTGCCTTGTTGGAACACATTCCTACAGAAAACTGAAACAAGCCACATTTGCCCTGGCTGGGTTGCTTAGTTGGTTGGAGAGTCGTGCCGTAAACTGAAAAGTTGCAGGTTCAATTCCCAGTCAGGGTGCTTATGGGAGGCAACTGATTGATGTTTCTCTCTCTCCCCCCCACCACCTTCTTCTCTAAAATCAAATACCGTATCTTTGGGTGAGGATTAAAAAAAAAAAAAAGCCACATCTGTTGACAAAAGAATCTTTCCTAGTTTTATAAAGTGCCGAGTTAGCTGCGTTTGTCAGCAAGGAAACTGGAAATAATTTCTTTCATCTCATGTTAAAATTGAATTTAGACCAAAAGAATTGCCGTTACCAATATCTGTGCATCCAGAAGTTGCAATAAAGGTACTCAGCTAGATTTACTTGTTCTATGGACTGGTATTCAGTTCTTGAGTGCTACACTGCAGTTTATTAGAAAGTGGTCCTTCAGCTGCCTTCTTTAATGCAGCCTCACCTACTGTGCCCACCCCACATCTGATGCAGCCTTTCGCTGGCGTCTCGGCACATGCATACGGGTTTCCAGTCTGACCGAACAGGCTACTGCATTCGAAAGTCTGCCAAGCCCCCTTGTTCACCTGGGCCTCTACTGGTTGGCTGTATAATTCAGTCTTCCTTCAAGGTCTTTCGGTTTTGAATTTATTTCTCTACGGTTGGATGTAAATTCCACGTAAGTTTTGATAGCCACATTGTTTCCTTAATCAGAACATCTTAGTAAGGACACACTACGGTTTTCACACTTTACTATTAATTATGCCTACGAACTAAACCATATGTCAAATAAAATGAATACAAATATGTTGGTGTTCATTTCTTTATAATCGCTCCATCATCATCCTTAGGGACCACTTGCCACATTCAGGCATCCAGTTAAATTCGTATTACTTCAGAACTTAAGATTAAAAATAATAACACAGATTTTACTTCCACAGTTCAGCTTATGTAATGTAAAACTCTAAGTTAAAACAACAACAACAACAAAAAACAAACAGGCTTGAAACCCGGAGAGAAAGGGCAACACTTACTTATGGAATTCCAATTCATAAAGGTAGCAAGAATGAGAGACACTGAAAAATCACCATTAGTGACTGCAGCTGTAGACAAGATCAATGAGTGGGTAAAAAACTGAGAAATAGAATACTGCATCGCCTCAGTGGATCTTCCCCCAAGCATTTATCAACTACTCTGAGATTTAACATGTACCCACAAATTGATTCTTTCCCTCCAGGAGGTGTAGCTTAACTTCCTTTCATTTTACTCCAAGGTTGGACTTGGTAACTAGCTACTAACGAACACAGTGTGAAAAGGAAAAATAGTAACTTTGCAGTAGAAAAAACCCATCAGACATCACCTTAATCACAGGCCCAAAGTTAATTAACATCTCTAAGAATAAGGCCTTGATATCACATGCCCCTGATTTGATGTGCTGGCGGGGCACATCATTTATGTGGTATTCTTCCCCCAAAACCCTAACCTTAGTCTAATTAAGAGAGGACATCAGACAAATCTGAACGCAGGGACAGTCTTCAAAATACATGGCCAAAACTATTCAAAAGTGTCTCAAGTTCATGAAAAACAAGGAAAGACTGAGGGAAAATCACCAGTTAAAGGAGACTAGGAGAAAGGATGATAAAGGCAATCCTGGCCTGGATCCTGGAACAGAAAAAGGACTTTAGTGGAAAAACTGATGAAATCAACACCAGTTTGGTTAATGGTATTGTGCGAACATTAATTTCTTGCTTTGACCGTATCACGGTTACATGAGATGTTAACCTTAGGGGAAGCTTCTGAAGATTACATAGGAACTCTCTATATTAATTTTAACTTCCTCTTCTCCCCAGTTCTGCTTCCTCCCTTTTCCCCTCACAGGTGCTGATCTGTAATAAACACCTTGGCCACCAAAGTCTGTCTCATTAGCTTCTGGAGAACCCAACTGGTAACAACACGTATCACCCAACACATACCCCAGTTAGAGTACATCCGGGAGGCGACTGATGGATGTCTGTCTCTCTCGCCCCCTTTCCTGTCTATCTAAAATCAACAAACATATCCTCAGGTTAGGAGGAAAAAACAGTACTTCATGTTAATAACCAAATATTCTAATATATCAAATATCCTCATTCTGTTTTTCCGCATGTAGACTACAGTGAACTCAAACGCCTATTTTCTATTGAACTACTTCATAATTAAGGTCCCCATAGAGTTTTCAGTCTGAGACAAAAAGTGTCCTTCAACATCCAGGGTACAGCTCATAAAGATGCCCCTCCAGGGGGGTTTACTTGTTGGCTCAAAAACAACTATCCAAAATTTCGTAACTGTCAAGGGCAAGACAATCAGAGCCCGAGCATGTCAGTTTCCTCTGCTTATCTGCCCAGAAAGAACACAAAGAGACGCCCTGTGTTCTACCATTCTAGAGTAAGCGCAAAATTATTAGAGTCCAGAAACAGTTTTAGAGCCAGAAATGTAGGAAGCAGAGCTATGGCTAGAAGTGATAAGAATACTGAGACATAGTTCTCAAAGCACATGTAAGGATTAAGTGTGATAAATTATCCACTTAGCATTAACACTATACTTACATACTATTTGCTCATGTATTTGATCATTTTAAGTACCATACTTCCTCAGAATAAATTCTGGGTTCACAAAAACTTCTGGATTTCAGCTACTATGTAATTATAGTAATATAATTATGTTAAGTCTCTTAATGATACAATAGCAATATTACATAATTCTGAGTCTGATAAAGTACATGTGTTGTTTTATAAGACATCCATAAACAATTCAGCGTTGGTCTGCCAAGTTAATTCCCAACCCTCACATAAAAGTTGTTGAACATAGGATTTTCATGCATACATTCTTAATAATTTACAAGAATTTTTTGTACCTAATCAATGTAGATGATATTTTCTCCCATACAGAAGACCCCAAAATAACGAAGCACACACAGAATATAGACAATACTAGGTCATATCAATTTACTTCGCTTAAGAACAACATTTTTTAGGCCTATGATTTCCATTTAATGTCAACAAAAACAATCTGTACAGAAGACCCTAAGGCAGCCACACAGAATGTGCAAATATATTTTAAAACGCAAGTCATTCCACAGCATTTGCAAGGTAGAGCTTTACAGTAATTAAGGAATCTGCCTCATTCTAGTTAACTTAATACTCCTTTGCATGTACAGCCAATACACAAGGCACAACACCCTTGTGTTGGTGCTAAAGTGTGTAACACAGACCCTCAGATTTTTATTTGAAAACATTAAAATAACATAGTGTCATGTTTGTATTTTATTATTGAATGAGATTATCAGCTCATTTCTAAAGCTTCATGAAGCATCACACTGATAACATGTATGTGTGGCCAGGACACGCTGTTCCCTGAACTTAAAAGGTAAAAGACCCTTGCTACCCTATTTTAAAAAATTATATATATGTATGTACACAGACAGCCCACTTCACATACAAGACACTTCCCATAATCCAAAGGAAGGCCACTCTTTTAACAAAGATTCCCATTATAGTATCTCATGGCAGGGTTATTTAAAAAGGACATATTTATTTACTACTGGGTTAGGTCAATCTTGCTACAAAAAGACATATTTGAAACAGACAATTTTTTCCTTCAAGATAAAGACAATGCCTAATTTAGAAAGGCTTTCTCTTGAGATTGCACAGTGAAAGGTATTATTTAGTTAAATATAAAAGCTTGCAGCTTTTAAGGAAATTATTTAAATCTACAACCTACTGAAAAAAGCAACAAGAGCCTTGGCCAGAACATAATTCGAAGTCTTTCAAGCCCAATCACAGTGCTCTTTGCTGTTTTATTACCCATCCCTGAGAGTAAAGATTTTGTTGTTGTTTAACTTTTAATTAAGTAAATGCTTACATTGATGAAAATGATGCTTAATTTTTTAAAAATATGAAACAAGTCCTAGTTCATTATAGTAAAAAAAAAGTTCTTTACAAAGACGACTATTCATAACAATTTTAAATATTTGCATCTCAATGAATTTTAATTCTCTTTTTACTGGGTAATTTCTATTTTTGCCATTCATGTATCACTCATTTCCTCAGTCTATGATTTTATAATTTTTGTTAAAAAAGAGCATTTAATTTGTAATACAGCAAAAACACACATAAAAGTTAGAGGAATACGAAAGTGAGATCTACATTTCTTGGTGGTAAAGTGTTTTCTGAAATAATCTGAATACCATCCAAGAAAGGCAAAGACACCTAACAAAAGAAAGAACACACATAGTAAACATCTTCTTCTTGTCTTTGGTTTAGCCTTCTTGGCCAAAATCTTCTGAAAACTTCTTTAATTTCAACAAGTCGTGTTCATTGACTGTGGGTTTTATGTTAGATAGTGACCGTAACATATCCGACTGTCAGGAAAAAGAGGGGGGAATGTTAGTTACAGATTTAATCACTGCACTATCACTATTACTGACTTTCAACTAAGGTTAAAACTGCATATCTGCACTGTACCACAGGTTACTGACAATAAACGCTTACTCTTCTAAAGGACAGCTTTGACCACGTTATTCCTTCGACTGCTTGCCTTGTCCTGATGACAACCATCACAGCTCCTCGTCACCCATCAGAAGCAGTCAGTCCTCTCGGCCTGAGGATCAAGACCCTCCTACGTACGCTCCCCATCTCTTTTCCAGCCTTACCTGTTGTTTTCTTAAACAGGAGAGTGAGTTTTCAGGTGCAACTTAAAAATAAACAGTCACTCACACTTGTGTGAAACAGGTTATTTGATCAAAATCAACTAATCAGACTTTTTAATTGTTAGTTGAAATTAAAATAAAAATGGTAAGAAAATAGGCTAATATTTGGAATTTATTAAAAAATTAAGTTCTAGGCTATGGCTATGTTTCCTGTAAAACAGTCTGGAAATTGTCAAAAGACCCAAGACTAATAAATAAATGAAGGACTGAAACAAAGAAAAAAGGGTTTCTGAATAACTTCTCAGATGAGCATTATGGTTAATTAACACATAAATATATCTATACACCCACACATATATTTATATACATATATATGGTCACATATATCTTTATATTTATGGTTACATTATCATGCAAAAGTTTCTCCCTTGGAAATTACTGTTCATTCTGACATAAAGCTCTTGGAAAACCTGTAACTGAAGAAGATTTTAAAAACTGAGTGTTTATCAATAAGAAAACATAAACATAACAAATGTAGCCCTGGCTGGAGTAGCTCAGTGGACTGAGTGCTGGCCTGAGAATCAAAGGGTCACCGGTTTGATTTCCGAGTCAGGGCACATGCCTGGTTTTCAGGCCAGGTTCCCAGTAGGGGGTGCAGAAGAAGCAACCACACATTGATGTTTCTTTCCCTCTCTTTCTCCCTCCCTCCCTGCTCTCTAAAAATAAATAAATAAAATCTTAAAAAGAAAAAACTTTTAAAAAAACCAACAAATGTACCTTTTCAATTACAGTAATCCCCTAAAAATTATATGCCTTATAAAATAAAGCCTTATGAATTATTTTAACTCCTTCAATATAAATAACAGAAAGGTAATTGTTTTATAATAAAAATTGTTTCACAATTTTTTTTAGCACTGCATTACTTAAACTTTCTATAAAGTCTTGAGATACCGGTAAAATAAAAAAACACCATTATGAATACTATGATACATGCATTAGGATTTCTGAATATTTTACCAAATAAGAGATCCAGGGGGAAAATTTTTTCACCAATCCTACTTTTTAGTAAGTCTTGACAATAATTTATGCAACATATGAGCATTTTGGCAAGAATATCTCAACTATAAAACTTATAAGGTCAGAAACCCACTTTTGAAAAATAGCTTTTTCACTTTAAATTTTTCTCAAAGCCCAAGAAAATATCTTAAAGATAATTTTTTTATCTTTTAATTTCAATTAATTTTTCAACTTTTTAAGTGAGTTGGTAGTATTAAATAAGCATGCCTGATAGGTTAATATTTCCTAGCTAACCTTACATAACTGAAAATTTTTACCTTCGATAAATTACAAAGTATAATGTTTAAAATTTTTCTTAATATGAAACAAAAATGTCAAACCATGGAAACAATTGGCTCCAAGAGTTTATCCCCAGGGACATCCACCCATGTCATTTCAATGGCACCAGGGTCACCCGGAGAACAGGGTGTCAACAGATCATCTACTATGGTATTAGGGTCAGCTCGTGAAGGTCCTTGAACCTGGAATGAAGAGAAATCTAGCATAGTTATTTGAGCAAATTAAATAAATATTAAGATTCAGGCCATTATCAGGAAATCGGAACATACATTATTATTTCTTGTTTCATTAAAATGTGTACTTCTGAAAATAAAAAGAAGACTATACGACAAAAAGTGGTTATCTCTGGGTGCTGGGATAGATTTTGCTTGATTTTAGTTTTTTTCTCGATGCTTTTCCATATTTTGAAATTTCCTACAATGATCACAGGGAGAAAATGAGTTAAAATTAAAAAAAAAAAAAAAAGAAATAGTTACCTGTGGCTATAATTTCTCTTTTCTTCTCTAATGCTTATCAAGTGGAAATAATTCGAGACCAAAAATAGAAATTACTATTCTTACTGTCCACCTTTTCTCACAGAATTTTCAGCTGCAGGGATTTTGGTGTTTTTTGATTACTGTGCTTTATGACAACCTCTGGGCCAAGGTTAGTATCTTAGATATTTGATAAACGGGCAAACTTGTTCTTGGCAACTGAGAGATGGAGAAAGGATGGAGTCACAGAGAGATGGACTACACAGTTGGTGATACAAAAGGCCTCATAGTAAAAGTGACTGGGCTGCTTCACCTTTGTTTCTAAAAATGGCCTGGCTTCAGGGTCACAGAAGCTGTCCCTGGTGGTATGAATGAAAAGTTGTGGGAGGGAAGAGAAAGGGCAAAGGGAATTTGAGAGAAAATACAACGGTTGTGGCATAACTTGATCCTAAGCTGACTGTATTTCTTTCAGCAACTGAAATGGCTGAATAATAGTGGAGATGAATAATAGTGACGGGCTATTCAGGTACCATGACAGGTGTTTTATGACTATGCCTTCATTTCAGCACCATTTCAAAGTAGTGTTACCATGCCAGTTTTAGACATGATAAAAATGAACCTTAAGCAGATAATGTAGTAATTTGCTCAAGAAGATATAACAAGTACATTGTGGAGTCAGGATTCAAATTCAGGTTTCAACTCACGTTTACACTTTCAAAAACACTGATTTTATTGTGGTACATAAAAGACATACGTATGCACCTTAGGCATGACATTAGCCTTGTCATACATTGTTGGATGGAGTGTGCTTCGAGAACTGCAGGATTTTCACATCTGTATTCATGAGTGACATTGGATACTGCTGTCCTCAGCAAAAGGGATGGTTCAAATTACCTACTGAGCTGTTCCTTAAACTGGATATCCCAAGACCATAGTCTTTTTACCCACCTCCAACTCAGCTCTCCATGTGCAATTCAGTCTGCAGGAGAGCAGAACAGCTGAGACTTCAGATTCTGAAGTGCACCTTACCTGGGGCACAGTCACACTTCTGCCCCTCTCTAGCTGTACCTTGGCGATTCATGTTAGCCTCCAGGTCCCAGTTTAGTCATGCTGACACAGGTATGTCAGATGAAATAACAATAGGTGGCTGTATGCACCTCCTTTGTGTGAAGGCCCAATGAAAAAGATAAAAGAGGACAGTGCCAGCCAGGCCTGTCAGTAGCTAAACATTAGCTGTTCTTATTTTTACTTTGTTAATGAGGTACAAATACACCAGATTCTGCTATAGGATATTCTAGTTACAGAGAGGTAACTAGACATTTAAGTTTCTACACTTACATCAATATAGTATTTCAAAAGTCATTGCACAGAAAAATTTAAAATATGTATTTTAGGACTACTAATGATGGCTATTTAATAAACAAACTTTATGAAAACTTCTTTTCTTGCTATAGCATTTTAAAATTTTATTACTGGGGTGACACCAGTCAATAAGGTTACGTAAGTTCCCAGTGCACAGTCCCCCAAGGCATCGCCTGTGTGATACATTTGTGGTCAGCACCAAAGTCGTCTCCTTGGTGGACTTATTTCCAGTGAAATGGAAGTATCGTCTGTTATGCAAACCCACATATTTATTATACAAAACAAAAGCCTTCCTAAAATTCTTTGAAGACAAAGCAGTGTGGTCTTGAAATTGATTTCAAAACACGTGAATGAAGGTGGATAAAAGCTGCTCACCTTTTTGAAATGCGTGGCTGACTGCACCTTCCTGATCGGCTGCATGAGCGCATCACGCACAATGACGCTGATGTCGGCCCCCGAGTAGCCCTCGGTTTTCTTCCCCAGCTCCCGGAAGTCGGTCTCTGTCAGGCTGTTCTGAGTGGTTCCCAAGTGCAGGTTAAACATTGCAGCTCGGGCATGGGCCTCCGGTAGAGGAATATAAATTCGTTTCTCAAATCTTAAAATGAAAAAAGGTTATAATCAAGAATATTACTACATATATTTCATTTCAATAGAAAATTAGGATATTTCCAAGAAGAAACGAGGTATTTAGATATTCTCATTCCCACGAAGGTAAGCCGAGTAAGTTACATGGGCCCATATGTATCAGAGTTAACCATATATTTAGGTTAAATAAGGGAAAATATCCAGAACACAAAACAAATGCAACCCAAACAGCCAGGGAGCTGGATTGGAGTGGCTCAGTCTTTTCATACGGTGTCTGGGTTACGTTGGCCACAGTGTCCACATGTCTGAAGTCATGACATGACATGCCCTCCGGGACCATAGTCTCCCACAGAATTATACTCTGAACTCCTGATCAAAATTAATACAGCTGACAATATGAAATTAGAGATGACAAAATAATTCTCTAAATTCAAAATAGTAAACTTACTCAAAATCTTTTGGAATAAACATATATTCATTACACAAAATGCCCATTTTATTGTAATGGGTATCCAGAACAAATAATTCTACCACGTCATAAATAAACACCATGTTCTATTAACGATGATTTTTCTTGCCCTCTTAGAATTTCAGTATTAGAAATAGGGAGAAAGCAGTGAGGAGTGATTTAAGTGGTCTGTGAAGATTATTTTTTTTTCCTTCAGGTAATTCTCCAGCAATGAGAAGAATCTAAAAAGTTGCCATTATCTCTAGAGATGGGTTCAGAATTAAGACATCTTCAAAAATAATCAGCACATTTCCTTTCTTGGTACCAGATGGTAATCTAGCATCCTGGCAAACCATCAAGTGGATGAGATAAAACTGGTAAAAACCGAAGTACTGATTTTTACCATGCAAAATTAAATTACTGGAATAGGGAATTGTGAAGCAGTAAAAAAAACTGTCAGAGTGGATACCTTTCCTGTAGCTTAAGTTTCACATGCAATTTAAAAATTTCAGACATATGTTTTTCAACTAAAAATATATCTTGGTTATCATCCTTCAACTTGTATGATTTTAATTTTGCTAAAGTTTTATATGAAAGTTCTTCATTGAAATATCAAACTATATTTGTAAGTTTCTGAAGCATCAGTGCCTACTAAGCTTAATCAAAACAAAAGGTAAGTGTTAGGTACTACCTTTCCCACCATGAAAAATTCCAGTGTGTGAGAATCTCGTAACTTCAATACAGCGAACAAAAACATACAAACAGATGCCTGCCTCGCTTCCCCCAAGGCAGGGGGCAACACGGTTAGGGCACATTAAAAAAGTTCTGAAAACTTACCAAAATGACTCCTCACTAGACAGAATGGGAATTCTTATTCACTTGTTAGATCTGTAGACAAAAACATTTACTATAGCATCATACCTTCGCCTAATGGCAGAATCCAGAACCCAGGGTATATTTGTAGCTCCCAGAACCAAAATTCCGTCATTGTCCACACCAACCCCTGTATCAACATAGGCACTATTTTAGATAATTTGTCATTTTAGTGTTCATTAAACCTCATCTCTATGTTCTGTTAACAATGTGATTGATGCTCTAGCGTCACGGTACCTCATCTTGAGTCTCCCTCTAAGAAACTATATAGAATCAAATATCAAATTACTAGAATATGATGTAAATATCACCAAGAATTAAATCTCCTAGGCTGTGGACAAATACCATTAATATTCTTTTCAGAATGTTTCTTAAGAGATCTCATCTGAAGGCCGCGCATTCCTCTTGCTGATACTGTCCCTGCCGTAAGTGAACACACGGCTCTCTTCACTGTCCACACCAGCAAGGCCCACACAGTGATTACAAGTGCGCGGCAGACAATCAGACGGAAACGCGGCACAGTGAACAGTCTGCGAGAACGAACAAATTCTGCTCGGGCTTTTTTTCACATTACTGTTATAACAATGGTTATACAATTAATAGAAACTATTTTAGAAATCGGTGACACCACCTTGCATCTGAACTAGGAACTCCGTCTTAATTCTACGTGCGGCCTCACTTTCATTTTCACTTCTTGAACCGCACAGTGAGTCGATTTCATCAATGAAGATAATGGAAGGTTTATTCTCTCTGGCAAGTTGGAATAAGTTCTTCACTAGCCTAAAAATAAATAAAACTCTCAGTTTCTAAAAAATAACAGACGACATGACTTAATGAAAAGATGAAAACAAAACAATATACAACATCACAGGAACTCGGCAGATTAAAAAGTCTAGTCAAGTTTTGGTCCAGAAAATATGCGTGCTACAACTGGACAATTCACTTTACGCTTTACTAAGCTACACATATATTTCCTTCCTCTATGAAATAAACTCCACACTAGGGACTGCTTTGAGAGAGAAATGAACACCTACACTCTGTCACTTTTCTGAACGTCTGTTAATGATGTAAGAAACCTATTTCTTTATAGAGTGGTATGGTGACTACCAGGCAAAGAAAAACTAAGAAAAACAAACAAATCCATCTTATTACTTACTTTTCACTTTCACCTAGCCACTTAGAAACAAGGTGAGAGGAATGAATTGAAAAGAATGTTGAGTTGTTTGCTTCTGTGGCGACAGCTTTGGCTAAGTAGGACTTTCCTGTTCCAGGCGGCCCAAACAAGAGGATTCCCCTCCAAGGCGTTCTCTTGCCTGAAATTTGAGTTAAGAAAAATTACATGAGAATTTCCAGACTGTTGATTTCAGTTACCAGAGAGACATCCATCCTGAAGACTACTGTGAAGAGGTTTTACTTTAAAGCTCTCAGAAGAAAAAAAAATTTTTGAAATAAATCAAAGGTGAGTCTTAAATGTATTTTAGCTGCCCTGTTTAGAAACCACTTTGTTAAAAGTGTGTTTACATGGACATAATCCTTCTAACAGGGAGTTCGTTTGCTTGCTCCCTCCTTCAACATTATGCACACAAGCCACAACGTGCAGACAGAGAACTACGAATACAAAAGGCTCTCTGCCCTCCACGGGCTCACAGTCTAGTGGGAGAAAGAGTTCAGTTAAAAGGCTCTTTTGACCATCTACTGGGTGCACTGCTTGGTGTCAGAATATTGTTGGAGAAACAATATCCACACGGGACAAGCAGCTGGAAATATTTTGTTTCAAACATTTATGACCTTTGGAGGAATGAAATTAACACAGTTTGGTTGACCCCTTGTGAAGTTCTGCTCAATTCTTGATTCTACAAGGAAGCACAGGTTATTTTTACAGGTAGCACATTCTCACTCGAATAGTTGGGTAATGATAGGGACTCTACCTAAAATCCTAGATTTCCCAAAATATAACATGTGAACAAATCAACTCTTTGTGTCTCAATTTCGCTAATGAGAAATTATAACACTGCCTGAGATAAATCAGTCTGGATTATACCTGACAGTAAAACATCAAGTACACATTGAAAAAGAACTGTTAAGTGCAAACTGTGGATGGGTACGTAGTATTTGCAAAAGATTGATATGTAGATGACTAATGGTAAAACTAAATATTGTTGTATTTATTGTTTCAAAAGCCTCGACTTTTACTTGAATTCTATTTTCCTATTTTAAATGTCTGCAATAACTCAGTGTTCCTTAAGGGTGGTACATACACCACTGGTGGCGTTTAAAGTGCTTTTCAGTGGTATACAAATATTTTTTATTTAAAATGATTACCTTTTTAATGTGTATTAGACAAATGCTAATTTTTCCATTTAGAGTAAACCCAAAGCAGTCTTTTAAAATAAAGTTACTTAGTAAAATAAGTGAGATGATTTAAAAGTTCAAATATGGGCAAAACAATGTCTGGCGTTTGGGGCAGAGAGAGTGACAGCCCCTAGGGAGGCAAGAGGCAGTGCTGCCCATCTGCTTGATGACTGTGCAGGCCTATTTACTTTGTGGAAATTTATGAAGCTGAACACTTAAGGTTTCTGAGTGTCTCTGTATATTTGTGCTGGACTTTAATAAAGATTTGCTCTAAAAGTGGGTGATTTAAAGAAAAATAGTTTTTACATAATGGCACACACATATGAAAAAACTCAAGAAGATGCTACATAAATGACTTGCAACTGAGAAACCCCGGTATGAGTGATATAAAATGAGGTCCGCTCCTCTGTGCTCGTACCTGTACAGCACAGTGATGTCAACTTTTACACTGTCCTTTCATGCTCCTGAGGTCAGGCTGGGAGCCGCACCGAGACCGGGGGCTGCGACGGCCTGCGCGCTCTTTGTTCTTCCTCAGGGCTCTGTGCGCCCTCACTGTCTCGACCTGTTCAGTTTGAGGCCAACACTGCAGGTTTGCTCTCTACATAAACTAGTTTGCTTTTAAGAGGAAAGAAAAAACCCCAAAACAACTCTATGTCACAGTTAGACTGCGGGTACAGCCAAATCACAAACACAGGTTGCCAGTCACCCAAAGGATGATGAGAAGGAGTGGGCTGGCACAGGCCACTCACCCTGCGCTGGAGCTACAGCTTCAACTACACCCAGACGGCGGGCTAGCACCATTCTCCTAATGGTGTGACGTGCTGTCCCTCCGCCAGTAAAGGGGCACCTACGTTACCTGAAAATGGTGAATAATTCTTACTCTTCTTTTTGAGAAATGGAAATACTCCTATAAAACTAGTGCATGTCCATTAAGAAAAACTCAGATGAAAGTCAAAAGTAAAAATGACCCATCTTATTTATGTCAATCTATCCATACCTCCTTCTCAGCACACACATTTAACAAACATGGAATCGTGCTACACATATTTGGTAACTTGCCTTTGATCTTTCAAACACAGGCGGACATCCACCTGTGTTAGCTGCAGTGCGGACCCAAGTTTCTGAACGCAGATGCACACCCTGTTTCCGGATGCACAGTATGACACCGCCTGCTGCTGATCTGCCCTATGCCCTGATGGTTGCCACTGAGATTGTTTTGCAGTGTATATATTAAAACTATGTATACATATATGTGTATGAAATAAATATCTTTGTATAAAGGCGTAACATCTATTTATTTAAGGTAGCAACTCATGATGTTCTGACAAAGATACACAATGCTCTACCTCAGTCATCAATGCAGTTTTGGAAAATCATCAAAACAAATTATTTAAAAGTCATCTCACCCGTGAAAAGATGAGGAAATTTAATAGGCAATATCACAGCCTCTTTAAGTGCTTCTTTGGCTCCTTCAAGACCAGCAACATCGTTCCATTTCACGTTAGGTCGCTCCATAATAATGGCACCTACAAAAAATTATGTCACCCTTAAATTAAGGAGGACTATTTCGTCAAATTTAGAAGACAACATGAAATAATGATGTTAAAGAAATATATTATAAAATTGTCTGCAAAAATCTTTGTACTGAAAACCTTTTTGAAAGAGTGTGATGACAAAGTAGTTAGGAGTAGGGAGTAGTCAGTAGGAGTGAGAGACCTTGGGCGGGGGGGTGACTAGGTAACCCCGGGTATGTCATTTTCCTGTGACCGCTTCCTCGTTGTGAAATGAAAATACTACCATCTGCCCAAACTACTCAGACAGGTTAGTGTAAGGGTCAAGTGACATAATAAATATTAGAGTGCTTGGAAAGGCACCAAACATTACATTACAGCACTAATTCCGGAGAATTCACAGTACTGTTCAATGGGGTGATTTCTCCTTTTAACCAAACAACAAAAACTGGTGATCTACTAATACCCTCCTTTAACCACAGAAAGAAAATACACTTAACAAAATTTAACTGAAGATAGACAGACAGATGGAGAAACAGAAGGGAGAAGGGGTGGGAGGAGAGGGAGATAGGAGAAGAGGGTGAGGGAGGAGAGAAAATGCACTCTTGTAGATCTGCAATACTTTTCCAAACTTTGCCAAATTTTCTGCTTGGCTTCTAAACAAACCTATTTACAATATTGTTTTTACATTAGCAAAGTTATTTAAATAATTTAGTTTTTGAACATCATGTATTCAAAAGCCATAACTATTGTTGTAGTAAGAGCCCAAAAGTTTCTTTTAATATAGCTTTAATATAGCAAAACTTTTCAGTTTATCTTTCATCAAAAGCGTTTCCAATTTCCCAGTATATTAGAGAAATTGCTCAACGACAAACTGCTAAGGAGTCTGTTCCAAAGCGATGTGTGATTATTTAAGGGTAATAAAACATCACCGCTTACACAATCCACTGGTTACCTATGAAATTAGTTTTATGGGTATTTCTTCTCATTAGGAAGTATCTACTATCCTAAGAATAGCTATACTCTGCAACTTCCCTAAATTATGAAAATCTTTAGCTACTCATTAAAATTAAACCATAAACTTTTTTGCGTTCTAAAAGTTCAGACTAAGTATGAATTAAGAAAGCCAATTCATTTTTTTGTTTCTATATTCCATTCAGATTAATAACCCTACATGAGAAAATAATTAACATCATCAGGTAGGATTAAACAGAAGTAAATTTACTTTATATATAAGCATCTGGTTGACTAAAATTATTTTGTTATGAATTTCTAAATATGTCATAATTAATCTTCACATTTAACTAATACTTTTTATCTTAAAGTTTAAAGGTGACTTTGGAATGTTTAGTGGTAAGAGCTTATTTAAATAAAAGTAATATTAATTACTAGACATTGCTTAATGGTTTGTAAAATTAAAAGAGGGGAGGAATTACTGAAAAATAAAGGCCAAATAATTTGACTGTTTCCAATTACATAAATTTACGTAGTCTTTGCTTATACCATTTCTTATACTAACTTCTCATTCAATCTCAAACAGTCATTAATACCAAATTTAGCTAACAAAACACTCAAATCATAAACTCTTTAATTTTAACAATCAAATATTACCCTTCACATCATAACCTAAAACAGAATTTTAAAGATTTAAGTTTCAAGGAAAAAGACGAAAGAGTAAAAAAATATATTATACGGTATTTTATTATACATAATATTATAGAAATCTATCAGCAAACCATTAAATTAAAAGATGGACAAAGGGGTTCTTGGGTTTGAAAGACTAGGACTCCTTTCATATTCTACATCTTAAAATTCCAAATAAATTTCTTCATTTAAGTGTCTTAAGCATTTCTATTTTTTATACACCTCTGGTCCTTCTCATTACTGATTTTTAAAGAAAAAAATCCCAATTAAAAACTCAGTTATATCATTTTCAAAGTTAAAGATACAATCTAATTTTTACCTGGTTGGGTGGGTAGGTCTAGAAAGAAGGGAAACAAACCACCCCCCACCCTCCAAAGGAAAAAAAAAAAACAGAAAAAAGCTTTCTGCCTTGTAACTGAAATTAGGCTACTTGGCATGGACCACTGGGTTGTCCAACCAAACTTTCTGAATATGAAATGTGTGTCCCTACTGCCCTGGGCAGAGGTGTGGCAGTGGAAACTGAGTTCTGTCCTTGGACTACATCTACCATTGAAGTTCTAGGCATATAAAAATATCCTCGTTAGCTGTAGTGTTTTTAGAGTATTCTCCTATTGATCCCAGGGGAGTTGGTGAGACAAAATATTGCAAACTGGAAAGCCCAGCACAGCAAGGCTACAGGTCTGGCCAAGCTGGGTACAGTCACCATTCACCATCCAACTAAGCCTATACAATGGAACCTGTCCCAGTTATGCGTTCTATTTGGCAAGATGCAAATGAATAAAGTACATAATATTTGATTTGAAAAATCATTAGCTAATATTAAAAAAACAATCCAATCTCAGTAACTAAAGAAGCCATTAAATAGATTACTTTTTAGATATACAAAGCTACTATTTATTGAGTTCCTGGAATTTGTAAAATATAATATTAGGCGGTTTTTACATTGTCAGAAATCTTTATTAACCCTGAAAGGAAAATATTATTCATTTCTATTTTAGAGCTAGAGTCTCAGACTCTGAGGTGGTAGGGAACTTGCCCAACGTTTAAGCAGCCACCCAGGGTGGAATCCAGATCTCAGTGGAGCCAAAATCTGCACTCCCTCCATCATGCCACTTGACTATAGTCCAGAAGAATGAAAGGGTTTTGTTTCCCCCGCTCTGTGTGGAAGGTAAAAACAGAAAGTGGAAAGAGATAAAGGGCAGTGCTGAAATAGAATAAAAAAGGAAATGAGGAAGAGCAGGTAGGAAACATGAAATAAACCATCAATAAATAAGCTACAGCAATAGCAATAAAAGCCAAGTGCAAGCCCTAATCATTCTGTTCCTCTGACAGGAATTTTTAAACCTTCAGGTCTGGTAGTGCGCTGTTAGTCTCTATGTTACCTTCTCTTAACGGGGGAAAATAAGTCAAAATAAAAGAGAATAAGGCATCTGACAGGTTTTTTAAGGAAGATTAAAAAAACAAACAAACAAAAAAAACCCCCAAACAGTATTTTTACTGCACAGAAAAAAACAACAACAAAAAACCATTAGAAGTCCTAAAAAGAAAATGCTATGAAAACCCACATGTGACCACTGGGAACTAAAGCCAGTTCTTGAACCTCATTTAGATACAGAGGGGGAAAGAGAGCAATTCAAACAGACAATTCACTATGAGTTTTTTTAAAATGAGAGAGCAAATTTAAAAATGAAATCTAAAGCAACCTTGAAGTTGATTCTGTAGTTTCTTTGTTTCAGGATCATCAGATTCTCCTTCCCCATCACTGTCATTCCTAATAAAAAGAATTTAATATATTCAAATGATCACTCACTGCTATCAAAATAAGGGAAAATGAAGGAAAGATTAACTTGAAATATTTGCAAGTGGCAAAATAAGACAATTGCATTAAAAGTTATGCTTATTTTATTATTTAAAGCCTATATTAAATAAACTAAGTAGCATATTATCCATCAATATGCAATGACAAACTGGAAAGGGGAAAAAAGACCAGAATGAAGGCAGGAACTAGCTCCCAATTCCCATGACACGCCCAGGTCCCTGTTAATTCACACAGATGCACGCCCCACCCCTCATCCCACAAGGTTTACAAATTACAGAATGGTCGTAAACAACAATAAAAACACCAGGACCAAGCAAACTATGTGTTACAACAAGAAGCCATAACTAGGAAAGAAAAACCCAGTATTCGTTATTTAAGGTACAATGGTCAATAACCCTCAGGCTGGGAGTTCCGAAGGGTAAATGAAACTTCCGACAGAAGTAAACTGAGCCCAAGGAACAAGCAGATCAGCCCGGGCACTTCATAACTAAGCATGTATTCTGAGGAAATACTTAAAATGGGTTCAAGGATTTGACTACAAGGATAAACATGCCCACACTGTTCACAACAGGAAAAACAAGAATAATAGATGTTCAAATACAGGGATTAGCACGTGACAGAATACGCTGCAATCTTAACAAAAATGATGTAGAAATAGTTTACTGGAAAGATGTTCATGATACATGTTGAGTGAAAACGTGATAAAGCAAAAAAAAAAAAAAAATAGAGCATTACATTGTTTTTCAAATGTAAGCTTAAAGGCTGATAAAAGCCTGACGGGCTTGATCCCAGCATGGGATCGCCTTGGTTGTCACAGGGAGGTAGGGCTACGGACGAGGTAGAGACTGCAAACCCATTCATCTGACACTCACAGCAGCCTCCTTCTACCATGGTTTTTCGTGCAGGAAAGGCCGCTCTGCTAAACACTGCCCTTCCTAGGCTCTGCTGCAGCTGGGACGCCACATGAGACCAAAGTCTCCCCAAGACGGAAGTAAGCAACAGAGATGAGATCTGCACACCAGGTCACCTGGGGTGGGGGGCGGTCGTGAGCAGAGCACTGGCTCTGCTGAGGGGCTGTGGCAGAGGTCTGCCCAGTCCCCTGGTATCAGAAGTGCTTGGCAGGGGGGCTGGTGGCAGTGGGTCCCTGCCAGAACAACCCTCGTGGGGCCCGGCACTTCTCCTACACACTCGGAACCCAAGCCTGATTCCCTGGGCCCCCAAATTCTGTGAGGTAATACACTGTAATAAATCCCATCTTGCTTAAATTAGCCAATGTGGGTCCTGCTGCTTAATTCAGAGCTGCATCTCAGTGGAGAGCACCAGTGGGTCTTCAAGAGAGACCAGGAGAGCCTCCGATCTCAGGGAGGAGAGGACGTTCTGCCGGCAAGGCAGTCTCAGGAAAGTCGGGGGCCCAGGTTCTCACGGCCAGTGAACTCTCCCCAACAGTTTCACTTCAAGTTTGGAGTCCCGGTCTTCCAATAAATGCCCCACCTTTCCTACGAGAAGGCTGATGAAGTTGAATTTCTGTTGAAGTTTGCTAATCCACAATGGGTCAGGGTCTGATTTTCCTTATGTCAACACTACAGCTGCAGAACGTAAAACACTCTTTGCTGTCCCAGGAAATCCCTGGTTCCCAGGACCATGGTTTGAACAGAGAATATAAAACCTTGAGCTTATAGTTTTCTTCAAACTCTTCCATGCAGTTTGAAGCAGCTAGTTAACTCCAGTTCTCATGCTGTTCCCGTCCTTCAAGCTGACTTGTGGTAGCGGCCACCAAGCGCCCACAGCACTGCCTTCAAGATGTGCCACTCCCGGTGACCCCGGGGGATTGGCTAAGTCGCCTGTGGCCCTGAATACCATGAACTATGAGTCTCACATCCTCTAAGCTAACCAGAGCCTCCTGCCTTCAAATCCAACAGGCCAAAGAGCTCCATCCCAGAATCTCATTCTTCGTTGTCATTTGGAAAATGAGAGCGTGTTGTCATTTGGAAAAACTTCCGGCACCACTTAAGAGAACGGTCAGAGGGTCTGCACAGAACCTGTCCCCACTGCCCAGCGCAGAGAGCTTGGCACAGACAGGCTGAATAGTGAGCTCTGCATCCGTAAGGGGTGCAGCTCCCCTCTGAGAAGACATTCCAAAACTGGGTTTCGATGTTGATAAATTGTGCGGTGTTGATTTCTTTACAATGACAAAATAAAGGCAGATCTAAAGCAAATCCACATCAAAAAACTTTACATAAGATATCCAAAAATTTATTTATAGTACTGGAGTCATTTTTCCTTTTGTCCACATGGTTAGTACAGGTTAAGAGTCAATACTACTAACAAAAGATTTAATTCACAGATCACTCTTGTAATTTTAAACTTCAATGTCACATAATGGCCAGAGGGTAGAGAACTGAGTACCATGCTACAAATGCTTTTCCTTCTACTACCAAGCGGTCATGGAGAGTCATCTGAGGATATCATCCCCTAAGCCTGGTACAGTGGGGGCTGGGACACTTCCTCTGCAAAGGACCAGACAGTAAACATTTTAGGTTTTGTGGGTCATACAGTCTCTGTTGCAACTACTCAACCTTGTTAACCTTGTTGGTACAGCACAAAAGCAGTCATAGACAATGGGTAAATGAATGGGCCTGGCTCTGTTCCAATACCACTTTACTGACAAAAAGAAGCTGGGGAGGGAGGCGGTATGAAGGGACTAAATGGTAATAGAGAAAAACTACAATTTAAAAAGAAACAGATAGCAGGCTGCAGGTCACACTTGGCCCGTGAGCCATGGTTCGCCAACACCTAGTTTAAACAAAAGAAATTTATTTCACAAACAAAATTTAATTTTATCTTTTAATCAGACAAAATTTTTTTTTTATCTCTAAAATACATACCCCTTCTCATCGGCTGGACTAGGTTGTCCCTCTTTCACTGGCTTCTGTGGTTTTTTCTCTTTATTTTTCAGATAATCCTTTAGTTTTTCTGCTCTATCAAGATATTCTGTACACTTTGCCCTGATACTTTGCTTGGCTTTCTCAGCCTGTGCTTCATCTGTCAAAGGGAAATGAGGGAGATTATTCCATTAGTGCTCTATCCAGGCATGGTTAAGCTCGTACACATACTTCTAAACAAGGAAAATCTATTTTGTGGGAAGAAGATCATCTCTGGCTCGTCATCACCCAGGATTATCAATTCTTTTCTATTCCTTCTCAGGCTGGTCGGAGGCCAACAGTGGGTCAGAGTCAGAAAGAGGTCTGAGCCAGGCGCTAGGATACTTTAAGTTAATGTTTGGATAATAAGAAATTATTTACCATTCTGCGGGTTTCATACTCTTTGCTTTCACTTTGTGCAGAGCTGAAAGCTGCTTGTCTCATATAAAACCAATTATAAGACAAACAGAAATAAAGCAATATTAGCCATTTCCATTAATGTCTACATGAGCTTTATTTCAGAGTGTAAACAATGACAGAAACCCCACAATACCACCAATACAGTAATCTTACTACACACAGGCAGGCCTCCGTGAGAGCTATCTGAAAGGCAGACTTCAGCACCATATGGCACATGGGATTAGCCCTACATCTCCTATGTTACAATTCATTCTCAGTTTTACTTTAATTTGACAGAAAAATTGCAAAAGTTAAATGGGGAAGCTCAAATGGAAATGCCAAATTATCCAATCACTTAAATTTTTTATTTAAAAATAACTTACAAGTTTACCAGAAAGATGTCTTTTTTAACATCTTATTTCACCTATGTTCAGCATTAGGTTTAAGATGCACAAAGGCAGGAATTTTTACCCATTTTTCCCTCTCTGCTATATCCTGATGCCTAGAACAGAGTCTGGTACCTGGTAAACACCCAATATTTGAAAAAATACATGAAAATGAAGTTTCCCAACCCATTTTTATATCAACGAGATGCTCAGAAGATGAGTAGGCTCAGATTACATAATCCAGGTACATTAAATATAAACATTATTCCCACTGGCTGTATGGCGTCTTCACACATTTGGGTATGCAGGGCAATGACTAGAATAGCTGTGTACATTTGTTAGCTGGGCACTGAAAGCCCATCTAGGCGCACACTGGACAGCTAGTGGGATTTTTTAAAGTTGATGGTTTAGAATTTTCTGGTTTTGTATTGCAATTTTCATAAATTAAATAGAAATTTTTCTCTTAGTGTTTTAAAATAAAAACACAAACGATGGCCTTACATTTAACCACATGGAGAAAATACTGCACAGCATGTTGGTAGAGTTGCAGGGCTTCCTCATAGTTCCCAGCTTTGTCTTCCTGGGCTGCTTTGCTAGCAAGATCTATCGCTTTCTGTTTGAAGAGAAGCAAAATCCTGCCATCAAAACCACGCCATCCAAACCACACCATCACAATCCTGCCATCAAAATGAAACTACCACAATCACACCGTCCAAATCACGCAATCAAAATCAAATCATCAAAATCAAAGCGGAAGTGTAAGTTTGAAGTAAATAATCATTTGGGAAGTTGCTTTAAATAAAAGCAATCGTAAAACAAATCCATGTTTCCTAAACCACAATAACATTTTATTACAAATTATAACTACTTATAAAATGCAATTTAAATTCGGTATATTGGTAAATGTTATCTGAATACAAGTCTACCTAGTACCAACAGCTGAGATTGTCATGCAATTTCCACTGAACCTAGGTCAAGCTTAGGACGAGCACAGGATAGCCAAATAATCTGAAAGCTCCATTTAAAAGGCACTCAGGGAGATTCTCCAATCAAACGCTGCTTTATCTAAGGCATATAACAGTCAAAGGGCAGAACAGGCAATGGGGAAATAAAGCATCCAAAATTTTTTCAAAACCCCACATCTTTTAACCCAGTAATTAGGTAAAAGGTTTACTGTGTAAAGACAGTAACCAGAAAGGTCTTTTAAAAAACAAAAGCAAACCGTGGTAACTTAAGTTTTAAACAGCAAAAAGATGCCACGCAGTGGAAAATTATAGAATTATGAAAATGTTAAGACACATTTATAATAACATGGAATGTGTTTATAATTAGTTTTTGGAAAGATACAATTTTTACATGTAGCACAAGTTCAACTTTTTGAAATAACAGGGAAAAGTACAGGAAAAAGAAGTGAATTTAACAGAACTTATCTTTGATAAAACTTAATTTTTCCATTTCCTAATTTCACAACTTCTAAAAATGTTTATAATGCACATGACTGCTTCTGAAGTATTAAAAAAAAAAACTCCCAGAAATAAGTCTATACAAATACATCTAACTGACTGACAAGGTAAAAGCAAGTAAACAGAGGAACAATAGGCTTTTCAAGAAATGATGTGAGAGCAACTGGATATCCAGAGGCAAAAAAAAAAAAAAAAGAGGAGGGCACGCTAGACCTTCAACCTAATCCCCACACTTTGTTCAAAACTTAACTCAAAATGGATTATGGATTTAAATAAAAATATAAACTATAAAATCTTGGTTCTTAGACTTGACACCAAAAGCACAATATATAAAAAGAAAAATAATAAAATTTTTTATCAAACTTAAAAACTTCTGGTCTGTAAAAGATCCTGTTAAAAGGGTGAAAAGACAAGCAACAGACTGGTAGAAATATTTGCAAACCACATACCCAGGAAAAACTTGTATCTGCAATATATAAAGAACTCAAAAATTTTAAAAAGAACCCAAGTAGGAAATGGGCTAAAGACAGGAACAGACATTTCACCAAAAAGGATATGCAGATATAAGCACATGAAAAGATGTTCATCATTAGTCATTAAGAAAATGCAAATTAAAACCACAATGAGATGTCACTACCTAGCAGAATGGCTAAAATAAAAAACTTGCGACAATACCAAATGGTGATGAGGCTTCAGAGAAATTGGTGGTGAAGAGACAGAGACATTGCCCACTCATATATTACAGATAGGATGGAAAATGATCCAGCCACTCTGGGAAACTGGTCTGTTTGTTTTTTTACAAATCTAAACAGGTAACTGCCATGTGAACCAGTGACTGCCCTCCTGGGCATTTATTCTAGAGAAGTAAAGACTTATGTTGACACAGAAACTTGTACATGAATGTACCAGTTGTCCGCCAACGACGGCACAGTAAACAAACTGGGGTACATCCATACCATGGAGTATCAGTCAGTATCGAAAAGGAAGGGACTCTTGATACAGGGGAGGTGGGCACAGAGGAGGAAGAGGTGATCATGGTTACGAAAGGTCAGGGGGGATCCCGACAGAAGAGGCTGTTCTGTATCATGACTGTAGTCGCAAACATATGAAGCTACATGTGACAGGACTTGACACACACACAGACACGCACTAGTACAAGCAATACTGGGGAAATCTGCACATGACCGGTAGAATGTGTCAGTGTGACGACGCTGGCTGTGATGCTGCACTACAATCTGACAAGTGGCCGCCACGTGAGGCAACGGGGTAGAGGGTACACAGGGTCTCTGCGTTATTTCTCACAACTGAATGTGAGTCTATAATTATGTCGAAATAAAATTTTCATTAAACTATCTTTAATTTTTAAAAAGCATACACATACACAGAAGTAGAAAACAAGCATGGTTTATTAAAACATTCCAACTGGATTAATTTAGGTAGTAAAACTATTCAACAGAAATAAGCGCCAGTAGAAAAAAAAAGGTCATGGTTACACTATATTAGAAATAAGTATGGAATTAAGATAAGAAAAAATTACTCAAACCACCCCTAAACCAATCACAGGTAAGAATGCTCTATTTTGAAGCAGTTGCTGCTGGGCTGCACAGAGAAGGGATGGATGCTGTGAATGGGAGAAGAGGCCTCCGCGGGGGGGCCGGCACCCTGCACCCTGCATTGTAGCAGGAGGGAGGCACAAGTGTCACATGCTTTAGAACTGACCACATGTAGATGTCACATGTTTCAAAGCTCAACAAACCTGAACTTAAAGCTAAATTTTGAAGTCTGGTCAGCTACTCTAAGGGGTGGAGTGGGAGCGCGTGGCCACCTGGGTGGGTCAGCCGCTCGTATAAAAGTGCAGCCAGAGGCTCAGTGGCTGAGCCATGCCTCAGAAAGTTCTTTCCCATTCTGGCTGTAGTTTTCTTCTTGTATGGTTCTGCGTGACTGCCACTCAGCAGTTCAGCCCCGCAAGCCCCTCCTTCACGGCCAGCCCTCCGCTAGGCACCGCATTAGCCTTTGTTAGTGTAAAATGCTTACGGTTGGTATTTTTATCTAACTCCAAATGTGGGAGCAACGGCTTCAGCCCAGCCTCTCTCTGCTGATGGACATGCACCTGCACTGTCCCACAGAGGAACCACCAGCCATATGCAGCTTTTGAGCACTTGTGGTTAGTCTAACTGAGAGGCGAGTTTTAAATATCCTTTAGGTACAATTTAAACAGCCACATGTAGCTACTGTTCTGGACACCACATGTTAAGCCTTTAATCAAGGGTGATGATTTGAGGCTATGCATCTGTTTTCCCTGCTGAATGCCCCCCTTCGCCCGTCTCCGTTAGCGTTTCCATCTGAGATGAGGTGAACTGTGTCTGCCGTGGTGTGGAGTGCTCTAACTCTTCGAGTATGGCCTTCTTCGCTCCCAGTCCGGTTCACTCTACGATCACACCTGTCCACGCTGCCTCCCAGCTCCTCGGTGGTCAGCCTGCACCCCGACCTGCCGTCCTACAGCCCAGAGCAGCCAGTGCAGGCCACCCTTAGATGGATTCCCACCCTGAACAAAACGCCCAAGTGCTGGGTCATGACCTCCAAGAACTGAAAGGACCTGGGTCCTGGCTCTGTCTGGGCCTCACCTGCAACCCTGCGGTCCTCCTTCGCTCCTTCACGCAGTAGCCTGTGCACTGTTGACCCCTCTACCCAGGACACTCTTGCCTGCGCTTCCCCCAGATGGATACCTGAGGGTCGCTTGTCGGTCACAGCGCCAACGGCAGTGCCCAGGGAGGCCCTCGCTAATCCCCTGCTCCAAAGGCACACTGCGCCCCACTTTCAGCGCTCCTCTCACCCCTGCACTCCCACCCCGTCGGTGTGTCGAGCACTACACATGTCCGTAGCCTCACTCATTGGCTGTCCCCTTCAGTAGAAAGGTAAGCTCCATGAGGACAGGAACTTCACCTGGAGCTCTGCTTTACTCCCGCAGAGCCTAGAACAGGGCCTGGCACACATGGGCGCTCAATAAAATTGTTGAACAAATGAAAAAAATCCCCCGTCACTTTCTCATAACCCTCCGTTTGGTCTGCCACCTCTAACAACACTCTCCACTGGACAGCCCTGTCGGCACACAGCGGCCTCCTCCAGGTAGTCTTCCTTGACACGGAGACACCCTTCAGCTTAGTACTGTTTCTCTGCAACCTTTTGGAGCCAAAATCGCACCAAAGCAGCCTCTTGCAGCTCGTCTTTCCCCCACTCACCCTTCAGCTCCATCTGCGCTTCTGCCCCTCACCGCAGCAACACGAAGGCCCAGCCCAAGGCTCTCTACGGTGCCAGGTGCAAGGGCTGGCCCCAAGTTCACTGCAGTCGCTGGACGATACTCTGCGGTGTCTCCACCCCGTGTGAACAGCTGCCCTCTGCTGAGCCCGAAGCACCGATCCCTCCGCCTCTCTGCCACTCCTGCTCCGTCTCCTTGGCTGATCCTGCCTCTGGTGCACGATGCTGCACTACTAGGGTTCCTCAGGGTGTGGGTCGGGGGAAGTCACTTCTTTCCGATCAATCCCTGTGTAACCTATTTTTGATGATTTAAGTTGATTAACGCTGATGACTCCCAAATTTATTCAATTTAAAAACACACCACTCTTCCGTTTAAAATCCTTCCAGCAGCTTGTCGCTGTGTGCGGGGCCTGTGTTGTTTGTGCCTGTCATCTTCCACTGGAACATAAACTCCAGGAGGACGGGAGTCAGGCCTACTGACTTCGCTTTTTCATACTCCAGAGTTTAGCACAGAGGCTGGCACTAGACCGAATGAATTCCTGACACGAGGGTGAGTCAGGATCTTCATCCACACTGAAGTGTAAGGGTTGGGGGCATCCAGGACTGTGCTTTTTCAATTAGGAGACCGTGACATGTCCACACTAGAAAACCCTGGGAACCTGGGGAAGTTCTGGAGTCACCCATTTCTGGGGCAGAGATGTCCCATCTGTCAAGGCCAACATCACTCTGCTGCTCTACTGTTCACCCGCAACGAGCCTTCTCCCCTTTGCTGGGGCCTTCCGCAGCATAAAAATGAACATGAATCCTATCTTAGACTCCTATCTACAAGCACAAACCAAAACACGCCAGCTCTCCCCAGTGCCTAGGTTCCCCTCTGGCTACCATTTTCCAACCTTTTCATCTGCACTGCAAAGTCTCAAAGAAAACCCCAAGTCCATCGTGGTTTCTCGATCCTTCCCACGTCCATGCTTCCTGCTGGCGGACTGCCAAATCTCAGTCACTGACCTCCCTCTCCGGAGCGTTCCGCAGTAATAACAGACCCCAGGACACAGCTTCCTGCTCTGGCCCTCGAGGCGCCATTCTCTCCTGGCCTCACTCTTGACTATGTAATGGTCCTTGTCCAGGCTCCCTTTTCTTCCTCCTTAACTGCCCATGACTCCCCAGGGTTCCTACCCTGGTCCTTGTTTTTCCTTCTTCTAAAAGCTGTCTAAGATATGCACAGCCCCTGCTACCATCTGCATGCTAGTAACTCCCAAATTCCCACGTCTAGCCCATCCCTCTCTCTCTAGTCCTACACGTACGCATCCAATTGCTCACTGGACATTTCCTCTCAAGTGTCCCCAGGGGTACTTCAAATTCAAGAATTTCAGGACCACCCTGGTCCCAAATATGCCCCTCGTCTTGTAACTGGTCCCAGAACCAATTCCTACCTGCTCTGATATCCAATCCAGGAATCTGGAAGAAAACCCGGAGTCCCCCTCCTCCCTTACTTTCTAAATGCAGATCCAAGCCTGACTGTTCCTCCTCTTCAATGTGTGTCTGGCCTTTCTTTATTCTAACAGAGATTATACTACTTTGGGCCTCGCCATCTCCCATCACGCAGAACCCTGCCTAGTTGGCCTCCCCGCTTCAGGCTTGCGGCCAGTCAAGCTGTTCCCTGGACATGTGATAGTTTCATTCTAACACAAAAACCTGAGCGCATTACTGTCTGTGACTTCCCATCTAGACCTGACGGAGGGTCAGTCATCCACGTGATATGGCCTATCCAGGCTTGTCTTCCCACCTTGCACGCTCAGTTCCAGTCATACCAAACTAAGGGGACAACCCAGACAACTCAGAATTCATGCCTCAGTGTCCTCTCCACCTGGACGACCGGATCCCACTGTCTGCCTGTAGAACCCCAGTGTCTGCAGAGCCAGCGCAGTCCTGGTCCTCCTGCTGCAAAGCCCGTCCCAGCGCCCGCAGGGGGCCTATTCCTGTGCTTCCTCCAGGTTTCCACTGCCTCCCTGGTGCACTTTCAGCGATCACGAAATATCCTACTGGTCACGCCACATGTCTGTTTCCATACCAAAATATAAGCCCTTGGAAGCCAAGAATGATATTATTTCTTTTATGATTCCCCAAGACTTAGCAAAATGCATGGCATAGTAGACACTCCAAAAAATATTCAGTCCTGAGTAAGCTTTAAGTCCTATGCATGCTGCATAACTTGCAATTTCTCCCAACCTTCTCCAAGGTTTATCACACCTCTAAATTGAAGATGTGTTGTTTTTCTCTGCCTGGAATGAGTTCCACTTTCTTGTCCAAGGATGCGTAATATGGTAGTGAAAAAAGCACAAACCTGTAAGCACAAAGACCTGGATTCAAAACTATCTTCAACATCAATTTACTGTATGTCTTTGGGAAAATCTAACCTTAATAAGCTTCAATTTCTTACTGCAAAATTGGAGTAATATTCACCTTGAATAGCTGTTTTGAGGATTAAATGAAATCACATTAAACAACAGGTAGACGGTTAGTATCAGTACCTTTCAGTTTATAAACTAAGCTCACGATCCTTTCTCTGTGGAATGCTTCTCATTTGTCCTGAAGAGTTAGACATACCCTTCCTTTCTGCCCTGTCACAATAACCTCTAATTCTACCATAGCATTTATTGTATTATTTTATCGTTTTTAATTTCAGTTATCTGCATCCCTCCATTAGATTATATGTATCCAGCTAAAGAGATTTTTTGCCTTGTTTGGTGGGAAAGTTACTCGTTATCTGAGTATTTTTTCATCCATGTTTCCTAGAAGGTTGAAAAGGTTGAATGAGAAAGTATATCTGCGAACCAACCACTAATAGAATTGTAACTCAGTATCGCTCCCTGCTTAACAGTAGAAACTATGCCTTTAATGTGGGTCAACCTCTAGCTGACTCAAGAACGTCCAAGAATCAAATTCAAATATAATGCAAAGTGATTATAAAATGAAACCGCAAATCTTGCAAAAGAAAAACAATATCAATAAATGGATTAAAATCATGTTGTAGAATGCCCAAGTCACATACAAAGTCTGACAAATGAAGAGCTGGTGGAATTAACGAGTTAACTGACAAACCAAAAAGGATGACGACAAGATGGGCATTTCAAAAGAAATCCCCTTCAATATTCAAAGAGCAATACTTTGGTCAAATGGCCAATAATTTTTCCAAGCCTGTTTACCAAAAGACCCTTTCTGACTGGGGCTACAAAAAACTATCATTAAGTGAAGGCTGTTGTATTTTCGTTTAATGCAATCTTGCCGGGAAAGATTTAAACGGGTCTACTCTCAGAGGTCTTTCTTCAGGATCAATGGTCCTGAGTTAAGCAGGTCCCCGTCATCCTCGGTGCCTGTACCAGGTGCTCAATAAACGCCCATTCAACCAACTACTGCAAGACCAGGTCACATTCTAAACCCCACTGAAGCCCCAGATCCACTCTGAGGATGGGAGACACTTTCAGAAATTTCTCAATGTCCACTCCACGTTGGTCTAACGATTAAGTCTAAACTGTTAGGACTCCACGATCTGGGTACAAAATACCGTGCCCACTGCGGTGGCAGCAGGGAGGTGGAGCCACAGAGTTATTTAAAAAAACATTCCCCGATCTTCCGCACTACATTTTGGGAGCCTCAGAAGAGTGCACAGGCACGCATCTGTATGCTCAATGAACCCACGGATTCCTCAGGGTCCAAGGCAGTCCCCCTCGTTTCCGTTCGCCTGGCAGCTCCAGAAGAAGGGTTCTGCTATACCAGCCTGGGGAACTAGGCGAGAACTAGGACCACCCTATTTTCAACGGGTCCGGAGTGGTGCTTCGCAAACGTTACGTGCTTTCCACTCTCTGACACTGATTGAAGCGTCTGTTCACAGCTCTGCCCAGTTCGGTTCAAACTGGGCTGGTATGAAGGAAAAAAGAAAAGCCTCCACAGAAGTCGAGAGTCTCAGTGAGCCAGTGAGCTCCAGAGACCTCGGAAGCGGGCGGAAGGCACCCGGCGCGCCCACCTGCGGCTGGGCACCGCCCTCGTCCGCCGGGCCCCGGGGGCGCGGCCGCTCCCTCCCTCCTCTCCGCCCCCCGGCCCCCGCCCCGCACCTCCCCTCGGCTCCGACCTTCCAGGTGGAGGGACAAGTGATACCTGGAGGTTGGGCGAGGTGGATGCCATGGCGGAGCCCCGGGGAGGAAGGAGGGCACAGGACCAACAGCGGCGGCGTCGAGTCGCGCCGGGGATAGCCCCAAACGTGCGCAGGCTGGTGGCTCTCGGAAACCTAGCAGCGGCCTCCCTTCCGGAACGTGTTCCAAAACCGCCCGGAGCTCCAAAACGCTCCAGACCCTCCCCACAAAACTTCCGCAATCCTGAGCCCCCTCCGGGCTCTCGTCCCGCCCCCAACCCCAAGCACTTCCGCTTTGGTCATCAGCACGCGCACTGCCCCGGTCTCAGTCATCCGGGCCTCGCCGCTGCCTGGGGCCTCGCGAGGCTGCGGCAGGAATCCCCGAACCCTGCCGAGGTTTGGCGCGGCGGCCCGGGCAGGGGGACCCGGAGGCCGCCTCTCGCCGAGAGCAGTTCTCTTTTCTTCTTTTTCCGGAAGTCTTATACTTTTAAGATGAGTTATGGGCTCTGACTCGTTTCGCTCCACGTCGTGGAGCATGCTCTGTCACTCTAAAGCGTTGGGTTGGAGAAAGTCATCCAGTCTCCGAGGCCCGCCGGTCGAGGACTTGGCGCCCCTTACCTGCCTCATTTATGCCGTCTCCTCCCCTGCAAGACGGGGGCAGTTCCAGGGTTGCGAAGAAGGCGAGCGGTGCTCAGGAGGGCGCAGAGCACAGCGCGGGGCGAGCGTTGAGATCCGAGCGTACCAGCTCACACGCACACTTCATCCGAAAAGCATTTTCCAGATGATTATCCTCGTGGTTCTAGCGGCCTTGAGGTCACTGGTGTGTGTAGGGCCGCTCCCCTCAGGAGCCTGCAGCCTGGTGAACACAAGTCTTGGGAAACTGGTAGATCGGATGCGGTTTAGGTAACAGCAAGGTTGATGGCTTGAGAGGTTAAGCGCTTTATAGGAGATCACATAAGCGAGGGGTTCGGGCAGAGCTAAGACCTTCCCTCCGCGTTTCCATTGTTTGCAGTCACAACCCTCTTTCTTCTTCCTTTCATGGTTACGTGAGGGGGGTTCAGAACCAGTCACCCCAAGATGTGTCTCTGTGGTGTGCGGACTGAGCTAAAGTCAACTGAGTCGAAGGCTCCAGAGAAACCTCTGGCCTTCCCGTAACTATTTGGAAAGAACTTGAATTAGGGGCCTGTTCTTAACATCCTCCAGTGGCCCTTTGAACCCATCAAGGCAGCTGCCTTGTCCCTAGCTCAGCATGTCCCATATTTGCATGTTCCCTTTTCCATTTCTGAACCTCCTGTGCATTGGGGTCGGAGGCGGGGTGGGGTAGGGCGGCGTCTGACTCTCACGTATGCAGCTTCCCATACATATGTACGTATTAAATTTGGCTATTTTCTTTCACTAATTGGCCTCATGTCTATTTGGCTATTAGACCAGCCCCGAAGAACCTTGAGGGCAGAGGAAAGTTTTTTTCCCCCTCCACATAAGCTCAAAGGAAAGGGAATAGATGTTTAATCATGTCAGCATTTTATTTTTCCACTTACTCCCTGATTCTTTCCAGTGATCTGTTATCTCCTAAGTAATTAAAGCGCTTTCCTCCCCCTACCTCTTTGGTACTGCCAACCACCCAATTTTAGAAATCTCACTTGCATAGCATTCTGTGGTCTTTAACTCCTTCACTGCCCCCGCTTCCGATTCCCCTCTACCTTCAGAATTCCCGAGTCTGATGTTGTCTTCTCTCTCCCTACTGCATCTCTGCTCGCCTCATCCCCTCCCTGGGCTTCGGATATCAACAGAAGAGAAGTGGCTTCAAATCGAGATCTCTGTGCCCACCCTACCTGTCCCCTCCCCTGCATTTACTACTAATTCCAAAGAGCTGAGAAAACCACAGGGTTTTCCCACAGTTTGTAGCCTACTTAATTATCTCCCACCCCCAGACTTTTTTCTCTGGTCCCTGCTCAGAATGATATCATGGTAAGTCTCCATGATCTGGTCTCCGACCTCAGAGCCCAAAGCCCTCTCTCAGTCTCCATCGACCAGTGCCCCCTTCAGCCCCTAGATCCCCATCCAGTTACAGAGAAAATGCTAGACCCAGCCCTTTGAGTGTTTGTGTATAACAGACACTTAATAAATATTAAACAATTTAGCTGAGCTGCTTAAATAAGTTGCTGGTTCCTTATTGACTATCACATATACTTGATTTTGCCCAGACATAACAATCAGACTCCAATTTACCTTTCAATTCAGTCCCTAAACCTTCACTGAACACCCAGTAGACACAAGTCTTCTAAGCATTAGGAAGCTATGGCGACGAATAAGATGCGGCCTTTGCCTTTAACGAGTTTACAATTTAGTGGAAGGCAGAGACCCGTGCTGGGGAAGGGCAGGTCCATTCAGATATTGAATACCACCATGCGCCAGGCTGTTTTAAATGCCAAATATGAAGGGAACAATAAAAAACCACTCCTTTGTTACCAATAATAAGTCATACTGATAGCACGTACCCCCCAATACACAATGAGAAGGGTCAGGAGGCCGGTAGGTAGCATTTGTGGACTTAGTTTGCAACAGGGACTCATTTCCAGCCCGTCAGGGACCGAACCCATGGACTCAGACCATCTGAAAGGAAATGCATGACATGAAAGCCCTCAGCATGCCAGCCACCGTGTCCACCCAGGAGTGAGGTCTCTGCCTGTCGAATCTCCAGCTGTGACCTAGAACAGAGCCACGAGGAAGGTGACGTTCGGACAGTGCTGGTCATGTGAAGGATGTGACTCAGGCTGTGCTAAGCCAGGGGACTTGTTCACCATGCAAGGCAGCATACCTTTCCGAACATGCCCAGTGACCCTGGAGGCCCAGCCCTTGCTCCCTCATTGCTGTTCTATTCCTTTGAAGCCGCAGAGAGCTGCTGGACTAAGTGGGTTTTGATAACACACCCATCAGCCACGCGAGGGAGGGTGTCATGACTGAGGCAGTCACCCTCCACAGTTAATGTCACGGCTGATGACCTTGGGCAAATATGATGTACTGTGCAGCATCAGCGTGGAAGAAAAGATGAGGTCCCACTCTCAAGACATTTGCAGTCTAACCCCCTCATACCTCAGGCTGAATACCAGTAACATGATAATGCACTTCAAGAGTTGATTTCAAACACCTTTGTCCACTCTGGCCCCACCCAGGTCTTTTCCTTGTTAGGTGTATCAGCTTACATCTGCAAACACTTTCAAAAAGGTATTGTGTCAGAAAACAAAATAAATCACAAACACATCATTTAATTGCTAGCCACACATTTAGTGACTGGCACGATGGCAAATTTCAGCGGGTAAGAAATTTGGGGAGAGGGGCATGTGGGGACAGGAATGGGGAGCTCTGAGTCAAAGGTCAACCTGACCATTTTAAGATTGAATATCAGCTGGCAGCTTTCTCCTTTTGATTTATCAGTTTCCCTGTTTCGTATTTAAAAACAGATTTGAAAAATGATATATTTCAATAGTAAAATGAAAAACCAAAAAGTGCCAAACCTAAAAAATGTTTTATTGGAAGCTGCTCTTTCAAAGCCCCTTAAGGTCAATCTTTTAACTAGAAACATTTAATACTGCCACTGCTACTCTATTTCTTGGACTTTGCAATCAAAGCATGTGGGATACAACTCCTATTTAGACATGTAAATAGATGTAAGCCCTGGAACTCTAAGAAGAGACAATAGAATTGATGACACACTTATACTTGAACTAATCAATACACGCATACCTCATTTTATTGCATTTCACAGATGTCTTTTTTTTGTTTTTTTAAAGTATATTTGATTATTCTTTTAAATTTGTTTGGAGAGAGAGAGAGAGATCAATTTGTTGTTCCACTTATATGCACCCTGACCAGCAGTGGAACCCACAACCCTGGGTTATCAGGACAACTCTTTAACCAACTGAGCTACTCGGCCAGGGCTTTTAATTTTCCCCCCAAATGTTGAAGGCAAGAACCTCTACCAGAAACAAGATTACTGCTTGCTTTATTACAATACTGGTTTGTTGCGATGGCCTAGAATCGAACCCATAACATCCCTGAAGCCTGCCTCTAATGCTTTTCAATCCTGCAACCAACCGGTGCTGTTGAGCCCCTGTTGGGTTTGTAGTCCCTGATGCTCATGTTTAAATGTATCCGAAGGAGAAGCCAAACAGCTCCTTCTCCAAGAACTGCTAATATAGTTGGAAAAATCAAGCGGTTACAAAGAGAAAGTCTTTTCTGTCAACGTAAATGATAAATGCAATGTATGCCTTCTGAATTAAAAACAAGTGGTGAGATTGTACACCTGAAACCTATATAATTTTATTAACTGATGTCACCCAATAAATTCAATAGAAAAAGAAAAATGAGTCGTGAAAAATGTCGGCTACGGTGATCATGGAAAGGTTGGGGTTACACGATGCCTAGAGAGGAAGCCTCAGCCATAGTGGAGGGACTTCCATGTGTTCGTATAAAGATGCCCTGTACGACTAAGGAGAGTTGTCCTTTCATATCATTCAATTTATAATTACAAAATAGAAGTCTTGAAAGCTCAAGTGTGTATTCATAATCTTGGCCAAAGTCCACTTTGGAAGACGAAGGGTAGGTTAAAAACCACAGCCAATTCAATTATTTAATTTCACTGTATTAAAGCTCAAGGTTGCCAAATGATCTCATTACCAAATTATATCCTAAGGTCATGCTGCAAAATAGGATATTCTATGCCAGACAAACCACTCCCAAGGGCAACTCCTGGCCAATGATATTTCTGAAGTTGCAAAATAGCCGTATTTTTCATTGGAAAATTTCATCCTCCACCCCTGGTACTCTTGGAGAGTTCCTTGGCTTACCTCACCTACCGCAACAAAGCACTGGGCCAAGCACTTATGTAAAAGACACTTAGTAACATGTGAATGACAACTAGTAGCAGTCTCAAAAGCAATTTTGTAATAAATTTTATAAGGAGGCAACTTGAGTCTATGAAAGTCAGAGGGAGAGGGCAGCAAATTGCTGTGTTAAAGACAAGCGCTTCCCTGGGTCATTACGATCAGGTGCTCCCAGCTTGTTCCACCACTGTGATAAGAGATATCATGCTTGCGGACATGATAAATAAAGCTGTGAAAAGACCGACCTGCTCAGCTTTCATTCTTCACATTTTAGGGCCTGTTTTTAAAATGGTGGAACTTTGTAGATGCAAAAGATTCAGGTTCCCTCTTAAAAGAGAAAGTATACTACCCCTATCACGGCAAGGAATACCCCCAAAGAAAGTGGTGTTATTGTGTCAGTGAGAAATTCCAGGAAAGGGATATTATAAAAGCCGCTAAGGGGTAGATTTAGGTCAGGGGAAATATATACCTTGGAGAGAGATGGAGACATTAACTTATTTAGAAGTTGGCTCTCTTCAAAGACCCCGGGACTGTAAAGTATCATGTAATTGATCCAAGTGGACAATGTGTCAATTAACAAATCTAAATTGAGTTCACTATTACGTGAAAGGCATCCTACCCTCCCAACTCCTTCTAAATTTCCCGAATGAAAAAGGCCAGCATTGTGCATTCATTGTCTAACTAAAGGGCATTACAACACAAATATATTTTGGAAGTGCCAACAGGGATGTTGTAATTTCACTGTGCTGTGTCTGCACGCTGTAGTGTGGGAGAAGGGGCTCTCTTTGGGCTTGGAGTCTTGATGTCCGAGGTTCTAATCCTGACTCACTCAACAGCTTTGTGGCCCGTTTTAGAAAGTTAGAGAGAGCAGCGTAGCTAAAAGGCTGAGTGATTTAACCAGAAGACCCCAGTGCCGTACTCAAGCTATGCAGCTGCCTTGCTTTTTGGCCTTAGGAAGGTCATTAGCTGCTCTCGCCTGTAGTTGGCTGGTCTGGGAAGGGGATGGGCAAGGTCATCTCTGAGATCTCTTGCTGCTTTAAACCAACGCCTGGCAGAAAAGCAGACTTGTATTACTTGAATTTACTGTGGATGCTTAAGTTGCATTTCTGTTTTTATGCCAGATTGCCGAGGCACTACTTACAGCAGTAAGTATGAGAGATGTTGAAATGAGACCCAAGGACAGGCACTTAACCGCTCTGAAACTCAGTTTTATCTTTAAAACTGGACTAATAATTCCTGCTTTACAAGGTTACCACAAAGATGAGAGATAGCGAACTCCGATGAATGGGCCCAGGGTGGACACTCAGTAAATGGGGCGCTTTCTAGCTCTCCCTCTCTGAGCGACTCGATGCCGAGGTGTAGCATTATTCCCCTGGGAAAATAAAAAAGAGTTCATAACAATCTACAGTTTCTAAGGCATCGCCATGGCCGGCCCAGCATAATGCCATCTTTTGTAACTTAGATGGCGATCCGGTCTGAAATTTTAGGAAAAGTTGCTAATGGGCTCCAGTGGGAGTCCATTACCCTACAAAGGTATTGGATGTTACCTTTGTGGTGCCTTTTACTCCTCTGATCATCCAGTTAACTCTGACACCGAATGCCTGCATTTTGCCCAGGTGGTCAGGGCAGCTCTGTCGACGGGAGGGGCAGCAATATGGACTGGGTGAAGCATCTCCTCAGCTTGGCGTTGCCCTCAACCCTTCTCTTCAGGCTCCTCCTTTTCACCATCATCCCTGGCACGCTGCGTCCCTGCCGCCCTGTGCTTCTGCATTTGTACCGCATCTGGATACTTCCTCTTTCTCTCAGGCAAACGCAGACTGGCACGCAGGTTTCTGGCAGCTTCGGCATTCTTCCTTCCTTTCATCCTTGGCACCAGCAGTGACCACCATGAAGGGCAGAGTTAGAAACCCTTTGATTTTACACTCTAAGGCTTGATTCCAGGATCAACTTTGAATTAATTAATTTATCCCAGCTATTTTCAACCTTTTTCATGTTGCGGTTCACTTCAACTAGTTACTAAAATTCTGTGGCACACCACACACAAAAAAAATTATAATTTTTTGCCAATCTGACAAAAAAAGGTGTCATTTTGATTCCTTCACACTGGATGGCTATTGTGTCAGTTGTTACCATTTTTTTATTTGACAGTCTCAGGGAAAAGAAGTCAGTGCCCTTGACTAAATAGTCAGGTATTGCATGTTTTAAACATTCTTGTGGCACACCGGTTGAAAATCACCAGCTGAGTAATAGCATATTCAATAAAATATACAAAAGAAAAATCACTTTGGGAGGATGGGTGAAAAAGGTGAAGGGATTAAGAAGTACAAATTGGTAGTTATAGAACAGTCACAGGGATATAAATCAAAGCATAGAGAATATAGGAAAAAAAGGAAAAAAAATCACCAGTTTATCTCATTCACTGTTCTCGGACTTCCGACCTCCTCTTGGTGCTCACAAGTGAGCGCTGATCTGCAGTCTGTCCAGCTTCGTGGCCTTTTTTAGAGTTAAGAGAGGGGTTCCGGTAAAATGCTGTGTGATTTAATGAGAAGACGCCAGCTCTATACTTGCTCTGCAGTTAGCTGCCTTGCTTTTTGGCAGTAGGAAGGTCATTAGCTTCTCTCTTCTTCAGTTTGCTTGTCTGTGAAGGGCGTGAGCTAGGCCATCTCTGAAATCCCTTGCTGCTTTAATCCAAAAATTACTTTTGACAATTTGGCTGGTAGCTACCTGGACAAGACACAATCCCTGAGCTCAAGGAGTGTGATCCATTCTGGTAAAAAGAGAGGAGCCACGCTGGGAGACAAGTGGGAGCTGCCGGGTTTGCAGCAGCAGGTGCGGCAGGGAGAGGACGTTGCTCCGGGCTGGCGGGGCTGGCTGCTAATTGAGGAAGGACGCCTGAGCTGGCGGGAGAGGAGAGGCCAGGGCCAGGCGTGGCTCGGGCTGCTGCCCACCACGTGCTTTGTGCAGACTCTTCTGCAGAGAAGTTTCACGGACCATTCTTATTTCCCAGTCAGCTTATAAGCTGATCTCTGCTGTGGACATTCTATATAGTCTTCCACAGGGAAGAAGAGTGGGCGTCTCGTACTGGGTGCACGAGCTTGGCTAGTCCACATGTCCACATTAAATCCAGTTACTGCCAATATCAAGGGTCCCTGTGACAATGGGAACCCATGTTATTGGGAGGTAGCAGCCCCTTGAGAAAATATAAGATGCCACCTCTCCATATGCCCTGCCCACTCTTGCACACACACTCTCTCTACACACACACACACACACACACACACACAATGGAGTCGTAGTTATCTCTATAATTTATTGATTTTATATGAGTTTATTGACAAATTAATTCACATACTTATGTGAATAAAACCAAATGTAGTAAAACTGTAGATTTCCTAATTCTGTGGTATTTCTGAGATATTTCTGCAATGGATCAGGAGACTTAAGAAGATAATTTTAAAGAGAGCTTGTCCAACATCTCAGTGCAAAAACCAGAAGGTTATGTGTGGGGTGTTGCATGGGCCAGCTCCCAAACCACCCCTTCTTGTTTAGGGGACCCCTGGTGTTTCCGTGTCCTGGGGCTGCTGTAACCAAACCTCCCAACCTTGTCAAGCAACAGCAATGGGTTCTCTCACAGGTCTGGAGGCTGGAAGTCCCCGGCCAAAGGGCTGGCAGGGCCACACTCCCTCTGAGGGCTCTGTGGGAGTCCTTTCTTGCCTCTCCTAGTTTCTGGCTGCGGCCTGCGATCCTTGGCGATCCTCAGTTTGCAGACGAGTAACTCCAGTCTCTGCCTCTGTTGTCACATAGTGTTCTTGTGTCTGAGCCTCTGTGCACAAATTTCTCTCCTTTTTTAATAAGGACATCAGCCATCTTGGGGTAAGGTCCCACATAAATCCAGTATGATCTTTTTTTTTTGTTGAAATCCTCATCCAAGGACATTTTTTTCATTGCTTTTTAGAGAGAGAGACATCGATGTGAGAGAGAAACATCGACTCATACTGCCCTGATCAGGGATTGAACCCATAGCCTGGGCATGTGCCCCGACTGGGAATTGGACCTGAGATTTTTCGGTCTTTGGGGCGATGCTCTGCCCAACTGTGCTACAACGACCAAGGCTGATCTCATTTTAATTTTATTTCCCTTGAGATGTAATTGACATGTAACATTACATTAATTTCAGGTGTGCAACATCGCAGTGCGATATGTGCATATATTGCGAAATGAACACCACAGCATGTATAATTAACAGCCATCACCACACCCAGTTACAATTCTTTTCTCATAGACCTCATTTTGATTTGGTTACATTTGCCAAGACCCAATTTCCAAATAAGGCCCCCTTCATGGGGACTGGTGGTTAGGACTTGCACATGCCTCTTTTGGGAGGACACATTTCAACCAGAACACCCAGATGGCCCAGGTACAGGAGGGAGGCAGGACCCTCGGTGTGGAGGCTGGGGTGGGGGGCAGTCACCCTGGGGTGCAGAGCAGGAGTTCACAGCCTCAGCGAGGGTGCTCTTGTCTGAGCTTCAGCCTCCTGAGCAAGTGGCCCTGGGTTTGATGGAGGGCGTAGCTGAGCCCCATAGCCTGGCCCTGTGAGTGGCAGTGACATGCGGGTGGCTGAGTGGGGAGGTTTCTGCCTTGCTTTAGTTCTGGCTTCGATTCCTGAACTGGATTCCCTGAGCTTCCCTTCAGCTCCATTATTGCCCTAGCAGCCTTTCAGTTCATTCCTTCTCCTTTACTTACGTTAGACAAAGGCAGTTTTCCTTGTTTGCAAGCACAAACTCTGAGGAATGGCAACATCAAATTACACAAATTTATTATACAAATACTACCAGAAGTCCCCAAAGAGCAGCAGGACCTGGGGACAATTAGCATCAGAAGAGTAGCTGCCGTTAAGAACATTAATAATGTCTCATCGATAGGCGTCTGTATGGTAATGACTAGAGGAGCATGAGCAGGGAAGGTAGGAGGGGGTTAAGGGGGGATAAATGGTGATGGAAGGAGACTTGACTTGGGATGGTGAACACACCATAGAATACACAGATGATGTATTATAGAATCGTACACATGAAACCTGTATAATTTTATTAATCAATGTCACCCCAATCAATTCAATTAAAAAATAAAGTAATCCAGTCCTGGCTGAGAGGCTTATTCCTTGGAGCATCGTTCCATATACCAAAGAAGGTCATGGGTTCGATCCCTGGTCGGGACACATATGGGAGGCAATGGGAGACAACCTGTAGATGTTCCCTCTCTAACCCCTTCTCTCTCCCTCTTCCTCACTCTCTCCAATCAGTGAGTATATCCTTGAGTGAGGATTGACAATAATAACAAAGTAATCCACTTATGTTTTCATTTACTAAAAAAACTCATTAATTTCGACAGAGTATCAAAGTCACCCTTTTGTTGTAAATATTCGACACAAATGACAACGGACAAAACTCCTATATAAATACAGTAGTTAGTTACATCAGGCAATTTTTAAATTCACTCTTTATTAAAGGCCCAAGAGAAGAATTCGAATTATTTTAAAATTTCTAATTAAAAGAGTTTTAGGAAAAAATTAAAAGAGGGGTTGAAATATTTCTCCTTTTAAATATGTTTTGGTTAGTGAAGCAGTTCTCAAATATCAGATCTATGTGCTAATTTTAAATAAATTTTTCCACTAATATGAATTAATTAATTCTCTTAGTTCAATCCATCTCTCTCTTAATCAATTAAAAATCTGTTACAAAGAATTTGGATTCCAGCAGGGACTGTTAGTCTTGAGTGTGGTAAGGGCTCCCTCTCCTGGCTAACCCTAGAAACTACAGTTCTTTACCAATGCATCTGCCTCACAGGGATTCAAAACGAAACAGTTCATCTTTTGTCTTACGCCCTGGCCCCTTGAAAATTGTCAGATAGTAGTTGCCTCAGGACGGGAAACAAGAAGAGACACAGTTTCGTCAACCAGCTTTGAAGCGAATATTGACCTACAGCTCTCCAGAATAGCGCTTTTTATAGAAAAATGTTTCTTTATAGAACAATACAGTTCAATTAAAAAACAAAACAAAACAAGGCACAAATGTAATTGAAAATTTTCCAGTGGCCACATTAAAACACATGAAACAAAACAAGCAAAATTAATTTTAGGTATGTCTTTCTTTAACCCAATATACCCAACATATTATCTCTTCAGCATGTAATCGACATACAAGTATTTAGTGATCAGTGGCCCCTCCGTGCAAGTGGTAGTTAATTAAATAGTAGGGACTAGAGAAATTCCAGCAAGAACAGGAACAGAAGAGATGTGTCATCAGCTGTTTCATAATTTACAATTAGTACATAGCTCAAGGTAGCATCTCACAATAGTATAAAATCCATTTAGAAAAGGACCATTAAACATGAATAAATTGGCTTGCAGGAGCCAAGAGTTTCATGTTTGTTTGTTTTTTATTTTTATTTTTTGTATCATTGGCGGCGCATAACTTTATATGGGTTTTGGAAAGTGGTTGGATGTTACGTGTCCAGAGTTACACTTATGGGCATGAGGGCAGGGGATTCTGAGCACAAGTCTGGCTTTGGATGCCAAGCTCCCGTCGGACCGTCAGTAATCCAGTCTCCAACCAGTCCTGGCAAGTGTCTGTCAGCTCTCAGGACGGCTGAGCCCTCAGCTCCAGAGCCAAACCCTGGGCCCGCAGGCCTGGCCAGAGCTGATGTGTCCTGGGCCCAGGAATAGCTGACACACCTTGACACTGGTGGTCATACTCTTGGCTTCCTTCCCCTGTTTGTGGGTTCTGAGGCAGGGGGTGGCTAGCTAAACATACAATGCAGACATAAAGTTAAACTAATGAATAAACATATATGATTTCACTGGTTAAAATGAGTATATAATTAAACTAATTAAACTTGTGATTGATCATAAGGTCTTTGTCCCCCAGGCATTTTTGTTGGGTCTAATTGAAAGGAGTCATGGGTTATGGTGAAGGGTGTGGCCTTTCTAACAGAGGGCACTGGCTTCTGCCCCGGAATGGGAATCTGCCCCCGGGAGGAAACGAGAGATGCCGACCAAGCTCCCTGGATGGGGCTGTTCAACATGGCCATCTTTTATTTGGGAAAAATAGAAACAAGTTAAATATTCAACAATAGAAGAATACTTAACAACGTGACATCTTCATAGGATGGATATGATGCAGATTTCAAAGTAAGGTTTCAAGGAATGTTTTTCCTTTTGAGTTTTAGTTTTGTCAGTGACACCCAAGAGTTTCACATGATTCGATATATAAAGCATCACCCCAACTTTCCTTCTATTTTTCCTCTTCTCAGAGGCCCCCGTGTCTGTATTGGTCATTTTCAGATTGACTTGCAGTTCTCCAAAGATCACATAGGCATTTCTACTTCTGGATGTCTTAGCTTTAGTCATTATCCATTGGCTTTTCCTTTCCCATCTGTGGTGGATACTCTCCCTTCCCATTCCTAATTCCCCTTCCTCTCCAAGAGTGTTTGTCCCTCCTCAGGCTGGGTCCTTGTTCTCAGTTTACCCCATGCATTGCTCTTTCTATCACTGGGTGTGTGATACATTCCAGACAGTCTTTGAAAATACATAATTAGACCGGTCAAGTGGCAGACCATAGGCTGCTGCTTTAGGAAGGGTATGGAATACCAGTGGCAATTAAAGCCACCCTGCAAGGAATTCATTAGATAAGGGACTTCTATTTCTCCATACCTGTTATCACACCTTTATCAGCATTCCACTCCCCGCCCCCAAGACCTCGCTTCCATGTCGAGGTCACTCTTATTTCTCCCTCCCTCTGTTGGTCAACTTTGACTCCAAGTCTGCTCAGAATGGGGAAAGCTAAAAGTAAATCATCCAGGTCATTTCAAGTGGGTATCCTCACCGATCTAGACCAACTGGAACTCAGTTTTCTTCCGAATAAGATATAGAATTTCGAAAGTTTTAAATTGGACTTTGAGGATCAGGTAAGACACCAACGAATGAAGATGGAGCTTCTTGACAGAAGCCTGTCTGAGGCAGTAACGCTTTGAAACAGAGTGGAGTGGGCCATCCATTTCCTTTAGCCACAGATGAACAGTCTTGGCAGTGGAGGTTAGACCGTTATATCGGCGGTGATTAGATGCGACGCAGCCTTGTCTTCCAGAGTTGCTCGTATAAAGCTGTGAAGGTTTGCGAGGCACAAGTTTGTACATAGAGTAGCTACCGGATTCTGTTGAATACCTGCTGTAAGGCAGGCACGAGGCTGGACCCAGAGAGGGAGACAGTCAAAAAGAGATGGATCATATAGTCACAACAGTAAATAATAACAGTAAATAAATAAATAGTAAAATAGATAATCACAAATAATTATAAGTACAATGCATGCTTGGATGAGAGCGTGCCGTGGGAACGTTTAGAATAGGAGAGGGGATGGTCATAGGAGGCTTCCCACGAGGGAGAAGCGGCTAAACTCACTTCCTCTAGAGGAGATCCGAGGGCAGGCGGTGTCACTCGGGGAAGGTCCAGTTCCAAGGGGCTGCGTGTACGGAGATCGAACAGGCATTCAAGGAAGGGTTCGACGACGTAGGGCACATGTGGCAGGTAACGTGCCGAACTTTCAAAAGTCAGATGTAACAAATGTAACCGTTTTGATGCCTTCATTTAGTTTTAATCTAGAGAAAGAAAACAGCCTGGCTACTTACAAGTCAATTCAGCTCCGTTCAGGGTCCGGAGGGGGTATTACTGATTTAAAACTTTATCACAGTCAGAACAAACTCAGTCCCATGCAGGACGATCATGCCAGGCCCTACCCCTGTGCCAGGAAGATGTCAGGAAGTGATTTTGCATCCCTGCCACACGAGTCCTCTGGGTGGGGGCGCGGCGGCATGTTCTCATGCCCCTCCCCCTCCATTCTTACACATTCTCGGATTGCCATTTCCCCTGTAGGGCTGCCACAACCTGGTTACACTGGGGACTAGCTATCTGCAAGGCATGCTGTCTCTCTGGGCCTCCTCCAGGACTTGAGGCTCAAGCCCTCGCTGTTCTTGAATTTGGAAACTTACAGGGGGGCTTTGTTTTGTGCTCTTGCTTCTCATTCCACCTCCACGCTGACTTGTCAGGGGACAGGCAGGTCGTGTGGCTCCCACTCTGAGCATGACCTTTCTGCTTCCTTTCCAAACCTTCCTCCTCCCTCCCTCCCAAATGCAAGTGTCTTTTAAATTCACTGGAGTGGACATGGGGTCTAGGGGAGCCAGACCTGATCACACACTCCTCTTTTCTCATCCTTTCTGCTTTACTCCTTTCAACATCTTTGTTCACCAATTCTGGTCATGCTGGGGCTGGCCTGGTGGGCGGACCTGAGAGTGTAAAGGAAAGATGCGTCCAGAGGGTGGGAACCCCCTGCAACAACCTCTCACAAGCCACCCGCTATGTTCCCAAGAGAACAGGCATCTACGGTGGCCGCGTTGGGACAGTGGTGGCTGGGGGCGGGGTGGGGGTTGGTGGTGGTGGTGGTGTCGTGGGTCTTGGGAGCACAAGACCTAAGTAGGACAGAAAAGCGAGCCTGGGAAGAAATGGGATCTCAGGTTTGCACCAACAATTAGTGACGGTAGGTGTTGGAACTGAGGGGAACTGAGTCAGCGCAGTGTCGCGGCAGCAACGGCGAAGGAATTCGGTGGAGACGGAACTCAGCCTACGTTCTAGGAGCCTTTCATACTGTGGTTCTAAAAAAACTCGTATTGTTATTATTTTTATTTATTCATTGTGATTGGAAACAAGAGTGCTTATTTTATTTCTTGGGCATTAAAGCTTACTTTTTTTTTTTTTTGACCTTGAGTAAGTGACTAGACGTTTGAAAATGCAATAAATTAAAAGCACGTGGTAGCTTACAGAAATATTACTCTCCCTGGCTCCCCTCCCCATACACACACCCCGTGTGTCTGAGTCGGTCAAGTCGAGCGTCTTTTCCAAATGTGCTGCCTGAACGAGGCCGCGATGAAGTCACTCCTTGGCAGTAAACTCACGGGGGCTGACAGGAAGTTAGAAAAACGGGTCCCCAGGGAAACAGTTCGCTCTGCTTCTAGTTCCTTCCGATGTAAGTACGTCTCTGCAAATGCGTACATATATGTGCGATTTCTTATCACCACATAAAAATGTATCCCTCAGGCAGAGCGAACGTGAGGTTGGTGTACTCAGCATTCATTCCTCAAAGTTTTGCTTTGGGAGCTCCGTTCCTGGGGTGACTGAGGACCTGAAAGGGGACACTTTTTCGAAGCTTCCCCCACATTCCTTCCCTGCCCTTTTTTCAAAGTGAGTTCATTGTGTTGAGCCAAGATTCGGTGATGACAGGGCTTGCCACACGCCCTGGTGACACGTTCTTTTCAAATGTGTCACAGAAATACATTCATTTCTAGAAAATAGAACTGGTGATGGACTTGTAGGGGCCCGCTGGGGCGTTCCCCTGCTGGAACAAACCCTGCTGGGAACTGTGCCCAGATCTGGGGCAGAGATCCTACCCAATCACATTTGTATCCTAAAGGGACCGAGCGGGGCTGCTGAGGAAATGAGTTCTGACATTTTATAGGAGCAGCAGAGGAGGTGGCTTTGCCAGCGGTGAGACAGAGGAGGACGGCGTGGATAAAGAGAGGAATGCTTGAGAATGGTTTAGGATTTTTAGGAAAAATTTGAATTTGGATAAGGGAAAATCCTGAATTATGGAATACTTGAAACAATTTATTATTTTAAAATATTATATTATATATAATAAACTAAAATGCCTATGATTATTAATCAACTATATGAAAGGTGCGGTTATTGGTCCTATATCATATCTCGATATACATAAAAAAGCCAAGTTGTTTTGAACTTTTAAGCAGATACAAATCACAGTATTATGTATGCATGAGAATACATTTCAAATGAATGGCATCAAAATCAATGGAGATATTTGACTTATTGCTAATATTAGAGTAATTATTGCTTAATCATTAAAATTAGACCTGCCCTAAGGCCTCTGAAAGGTCATTTGAAGGGTGTTTCACTTTCCAATGCACAACTTGAATTCGAGGAGATTGGTCAGGGACAACAGTATTTGGTTTGGAGATGGACTAGACCCAGCGGGGTGCTTCCCTGAGGGTTTTCTGAGTGGAGTTGGCAGGAAAGAACCCTGTGTTCTCAGGGGTGACACAGTACTACGTGTGGCTGAAGCGACTAGGGCCCATGTCCCTCTGCCTGGGGGAAGCCCCCCTCCAGTAGAAGGTGAGGCCAACAGGCAGAGAGAGAAGCAGAGATGAGAGGCACGAAAGAAAGTTCTGGAGGGGCTGAATCCTGGTGCAATCCTACCCTGCCCACCACTTGGTTTCATGGACCTGTCCTGTCCGCCTTTCCATTTAGTTTTTAGGCAAGTTTGCTTTTCTATTACTTGCAACCAAAAGGACTTGCCCAATCTAATAATACTCATTAGCATTAGTTCACTGCTGGAGAAAGGGGAAGTGAAATATTCCAGGTGCACGAGCAGAAATGGCACAAAAGCAAAAAAAAAAAAATCCTTATCCAGGGAACCAGGGAACAGGTATCACCTTTGATCAGAACAGGGGTTCTAGACCAATTTGCTAAAAGCCAGCTTGCTACAGGATGAGTGCACTGAAAAAACACGCTTGAATAAATTCAATGAATATGTGTGTGTCTACATTCATGTGTGTGTATAAAGTGTATGTATGTATGCAACTGTGTATATATGTATGTATACATGTACATGTAATTCTAATGGTCATATTAGGGGATATATTTTTTGAATAAACATGTTATTTTTATTTTTTATTGTTTAAGATTTTATTTATTTATTTTTAGAGAGAGGGGGAGGGAGGGAGAGAAACATCAACGTGGGTGGGAAGCATGGATCGGTTGGCTACCCTTCCTACACTCCCCGACTGGGGACAGAACCCGCCACCCAGGCAGGTGCCCTGACTGGGAGTGGAACTGGTACCTTTGGCTTGGCAGGATCACACTCATCCAATTGAGCCAGACTGGTCAGGTCAAATATGTTATTGGTGTTGCTCTTCTCTCCTTGAACTGGAGATTGGGAAAAGTTCCAAAGAGGTGAGGGAAGATAGGGACTGCCAATGTATTATTAACTCACATTTCTTCCTAATTGAATAGGTATCTGTGTCTCCTACCCAATCTTTCATGTAGAAATGCGATAGTGAAATTGATGTGGGGATGTCTTCACCCTGAATATAGGTTTTGGGTCATCTCTCATACAGCCAGTCCTTTACATCTGAGTGATAAAGGCAGTGGAAGTCTAGGTGAGTCATCCCCAAACTTCAGAACCTTGAAGAGATATAAAAAAGGATCATCTTTTCTGGGGGTGGGGCTCAGAGAACGGTCTTTTCAACCAGATTTAGGAAATGTTCATTACACGCTCCCTCCCCTGTCCTGGTCTCGAATTTTAGTCTACATTCTAATTATCTGGGAAGTTCTTAAACATGGAGATTTGGGGGTTCCGCCCTGGAATTCTGACCCGACCAGCACAGGGTGGGGCCCTGCCCTGGAATTCTCATTTTACAACCAACCCTGGTGATTCTGTTGTAACTGATTCCTAAATCTTAATTGGAGAACACACCTATCAGTAATTCTCAAACCTGGTTCCTATTTATAATTGCTCTGGAGCATTTAATAAAAATATTAATGTCTAGGTCCCACCCCAGATTCATTACAGTAGTATTTCTGGGGGTAGATCTTGGGAACTACCCTTGTTAATTGCTCCCAGACAATTCTGACATGTAGCTTGAACTAGGAGAATCCTTGCTAGACAACTGATTTTCTGGGGCAAAGTTAGCATTTGATCGCACCCATGGGTGATGGGAATTACTTACAATTTAATGTGTTCATTTAAGACTCACAACAATTCTATGAGTTTAGTATAATTACCCTCATTTTATAGATGAAAATACTGAGGCTCAGAAAAGTTGTACAATTAATTTGAGGGCATATATTTTTTATGAGTGTTGGAACGAGGACTGGATTCCGGGGGCAAAAGACCTAATATATCTTGCTATCTCCTTCCACTGGGAGATGCTACAGAAAAACAAAAAGCAAATTGGATTCACTTTTGGAATTTAAATGAACCAATGATCAAATGCCTTCATATAAGATGTATTTAATATCTGATAAGCTGAGGTAGGTCACAAGCTTGTAATGTGATGAATGATGAACCAATTGGACACAACCTTGTCAGTTTCGGATTTAGAGCCTCCGGCATGAGGAGAAGAGTGAGGTCCAGCTTCCCACATACAGAACCATGATTCCACTCAATGTGGCCGGAGACCCTTTCCCTGAAGCTTGTTAGTTCCTCCCAGACAGGGGCTGCCTGGAACAGCTGCCTCTTCCTTCTCTCAGTTTAGCAGTTGTTTTGAATTTCGGTGGAACATTAATTCACATATAAAAATTGGAAGAGGATACTTAATCTCTCATCCTCTCCTTTACAGGTTTCACGTCTGTTCTGACTCAACTTGGATGGAGGGGTGTGACCACAGCTGTGAGCTGTCCTCTCTCTACCTGGCCTGTGAGGTCACTGGGAGCCAGACTAATGGGCTTGGCCTTGACTTTGGCAGATTCTTGCTTACTCACCCAGAGCTCCCAGTAGCCTAGGGCTGTTCAGACACTACCATTAGCTGTCCCACCCATTGCTGGATTAACTCATGTACTAAGGAGGGGCTCTCTGTACAGTGTTCCTTTCAATTACATACAGGAATCTCATAGATTTTCTGCATCCATAAGGTTTGATTAGGTGCATTTTTCTCAGTGGGTCACAACACAAAACTTTGACTTCGAAGGTAGACTTTGCATTTAAAATAAGGGACTGATATTCTAGATTTTAGATTTTTCAGGAATACCCAGGAATGATAACTAGAAGGCAGCTGAGAAGTCTTTTTTTTGTGTAATGTGTAACTAACTGCAAAGCAAGCCACTCCCCAAGGCATCTCCATGGACCCCTGCAGTCTGGGAACACAAGCTGAGGACTGTATGGCTGCCCCAGCAGCTCACTCACTCCGCCATCCCACCTTCTGGGGGTGGTCTGCAACATGCACTTTGCATTGTTTCTTCTTTCCAGAGCCTCTAGAGCAGCCCCCATTCTATCAAGAAGTGTCCTGAAAAGCATGAGTCTCTCCTAACCTGCAGCTGGCTGACTGCCGATAGTCACGTGTCACTCTGACTTTCCTGTAGAAACCTTTTTTAAATCACAGCTTCATTGAGATATACAGAATTCCCATGCCATCAAATTCACTCTTCAAGTATGCAATTCAGTGTTTTTTTGGTATATTCACAGAGTTGTGCTGTCATCACTTCTACCTAATGTGAGACATTTTCATCACCCCTAAAATAAACCCAGTACCCATTAACCATCACTCCCTATCTCATGCCCCTCTCTTAGTCCCAGGAAACCACTAATCTGTGCTCTGTCTCTAAAGATTTTCTTTTTCTAGGCATTTCATATAAAAGGAATCATATAAGATGTGGTCCTTTGTGTCTGACTTCTTTCACTGAACATGTTTTCAAGGTTCATCCATGTTGTGGCATGTATCAGTACTTTATGTCTTTTTATGGTTCAATAATATCTGTTGTATGACTATACTACATTTTATTAATCTATGCCTCTGCTAATGGACATTTGGGTTGTTTTCATTTTTTGTTATGAATAATACTGTTAGGGACATTCATATGCACATATGTTTTCATTTTGGGGGCATGAACTGAGGGGTGAAATTACTGTGTCACATGCTTAGCATTTTGGAGAACTGCCACACTGTTTTTCCAAAGCAGCTGCAGCATTTTACATTCAAACCGGAAATGCTCAGGGCCCCACTTTCTCTACATCTTCAACACTTGTTATGTTTTGTCTTTTTTTATTACTTTCACCTTAGTGGGTGTGAAGTAGGATCTCATGGTTTTTATTTGCATGTCCCTAATCACTAATAATGTTGAGAATATTTTCATGTATTTATTGGTCATTTGTATAGCTTCCTTGGAAAAACATCTATTCAAATCCTTAACCCACTTTAAAAAATTGGGTTGTTTGTCTTTTTATTGTGGCAAGATAGAATTCTTCATATATTCTGGATCCAGGTACCTTTTCTGAGTTCCAAATGTTACTCCCATTCTGTGTAGAGAAAGAGAGAGAGAGAGAGAGAGAGAAAGAGTCTCTTCACTTTTTTGCTCTTTGCATTATGAAATTTTTAATTGGGTAAAGTTTAATTAATTGTTGTTGTTGTTGTTTGTGCTTTGATGTCATTTCTAAGAAACCATTGTTTAATTCAAGGGCACAAAGACTTACTTCCATGTTTTCTTCTAAGAGTTTTATAGCATTTGCTCTAATACTTAAGTCAATGAGCCATCTTGAGTTAATTTTTGTATATGGTGTGAGGTAGGAGTCCAAGTTTCCTTTTTTTTTAATCCTCGCCCAATATTTACTGATTTGAGAGAGAGAGGAAAGGAGACACACACGGAAGGGGGAAGGGGGAGAGAGAGAGAGAGAGAGAGAGAGAGAGAGAGAGAGAGAGAAACAAAGATGTGAGAGAAACATCAATGAATTCCTTCCCATATGTGACCCAACCAGGGATCAAACTTTCAGACTTTTGGTTCATGGGATGATGCTCTAGCCAACAGAACCAAAATGACCAGGGCCCAGTTGTGTCTCTTTTTGTGATCTGCCATTGATGGTCAATGCCCAGATGAGTTAATTTATTAGGGGTTATAAAATGGTGTTCTAATCCTACCATTACTTCTTTGTTCATTAGCTGGAATACATCTATACCGAGAAAACTATTTATGAGCTATTTGGATGCCTGAGATTTTCATAGAAAAGAAAGCATTATTGTTGAGTTCTTTCCATTTTACTTTTGTTTTCAAAACAGTAGGTTGGTTAGGAGAGGAGAAGATTGCAACTCTAGACCATGTTGCATCATCTGCCAAGAATTAACCATACAAACTCTCTTAGCACAGCCTCATCTTTGGTTTTCCTGAAGAACACGCCAAGGCAAATGGGAGATTCGGTATCTTTTGCCAGACAATGAACACTTTTCATCTTCAAAGCATTTCAGGGTTAATTATTTCTCCTATCTCCCCAAGAAGTAGATGTTATTAACCTCATTTTAAAGATAAGAAAATGGAGACTTGAAAAAGATATGAGAGCAACTTGCCCCAAGCTAAGAGGGTGTCACCATGAAGGATGAGAAAATATATGGATGGTTTAATTTTAAATTTCATGCTGAGGAAGAGAGATCTAGGGAGAGCCAGAGAAAAAGGGGGTTTGAGACCAGTGACTCAATTCTGACACCATGAGTTCTTCATGTGTGACGAAACCTGACACTGGTTTCCATGAAAACCATGGTTCTGACACCATGAGAACCATGAGTTCTTCAGTGTGATGAAATCTGAGGACACTTCGTGCCACCCGGAATTCTCAATGAAGTATTTGATATTGTAATGCCTGACAGAGGTGATGAACGCATGCTTGCTGGCTGACTTCAAACAGTTAATTTGCCACATTTTGCTCCTACAGATCTCCCTATAGTATGGCAGGGACAGAAAGCTCTCTACTAGAGTCAGACCCTTCAACTATTCATACCAGACATTGGAAGACGACAGTCAGTTTTCCCTAAGTTAGAACTATTTCATGTGTGTGGATGACTTCCTGTCTAAAGCCTGTGTTCAAGTTTGAACATGCTCCGTTCATGCTGATAAGTCACATGTAGCTTTGTGAGCCTGAGTCAAACAGGAGATGACATAATTCTCGGGACTCCGTCTTCTCAATACCAGGGTTGGCACTTGGATTTTTCAATGGAGAGGTGTTGAAGTTAAAAAAAATCCCAGCACTCGGGAGCCGGAACATACACAATTTATGCTCTCCCAGCACTTGGGAGCTGGAACATACCCAGAACTAATTGCCCCAACAGCTTTTAATTGCTTAGACATTAGGGAAACTTGCCTCATCAGCATAAACGCCACTGCCAGTGGCGAGAGAGTGCGGGG
>PVJD01005607.1:0-37521 GCA_004026545.1 Mormoops blainvillei | reverse complement strand
AGGATCAAACCTGCAACCAGGGTGCGTGCCCGGACTGCTGGAAATCGAACCTGCGACCCTTGGGCATATGGATGCTCCAACCAACTGAGCCACACTGGCCAGGGCAGCACAAGGTGATTTTCAAAAGGAAGAAACTGAGAAGCCTTTTTTTTTCTGACTTTAGATTTGTTTTATTATTCACCTGACAACACTCCTAGCCTCAAACCCATCTGGTGACTTTATGATGACTTAATAATTTAGCTCTTCCGTGAAAAGAACTGCTGATACCTTCCATGTACTGTGGATTTGTCATTCAGAAATTAAATGCTACGTGTTTTATTTATTGGGTGATAAATCTGTTTAATTTGTACCTCATGTTTCTCCTTTCTCTTTAATTCTCAACTCATGTGCCAATAAACCTATGTATTGACTTTATTTTTTTAGGGAACTGCATTTTTTTTTTTTAATAGCTTTTCTCCTTCCTAACTTCCAGCTAGCTCTGATGTCCTGGGTGCCAGCTACTTGAAGGCATCCTTGTAATGTCTTGGGCAGGCCACGAGGAAGGGCAGCCCTTGCCCTTCTCACACCACCACCTCCTCCTCCAAATGGACTCCCAGGCTTGCTCCACTTGCCTGTGACCCCTCCTTCTCTGGCTAATGACATCTTCCTTTGAAGACTGGTATCAGCAGGTAAACATTAGTTGTCTTATCAAAGCCTGGAATACAAAGACCTTAAAGAAAGTAGGTTGAAGACTAATATGAAGGAGGCATAATTTTACACAAGAAGAGTGATTACATCATCTTTGTAATACTAAGAAGGCTCAGAGCTGACAATTTAATTCTGTTTAGGGACGTGGGTGGGAGACGCCCATCACAGAGCGCAGCCAGGGCTGCCTGCCAGTGCAGGGCGCTGGGCGCCGCGAGGGTGGCGGGGTGGGGGTTGGGGGCGCGGAGCTCCGCTCGAACCCAGGAAGCAGGATAGTGGTTCCGCTTTGCGGGGAGGCCCAGGGCTTTCGCCACAAAATCTCCTTTAAACAGAAAACTGGTCATTGATGTCGAGGGAGTTCTGTTTGATTCATTTGTTTTCTTCCATTCTGGACTCCATGTTTATTTGTTAACTGAAAAAATTTATTTTTTAAGCAGGGGCAAGTAGGATGCAGCTGGCGCAGGCTCAGCGTTTGGAGTCTGAGTTCCGGGTGTGAGCTTGACTCCAGGTCTGATATCACTTTCCTCACTGGCGAAATCAGAATCATAATAGGATCGATCAATAATTAGAATCAAGTCACTGGCTTGAAAGAGATAATGTACACAAAATTGCTCTGGGGATGAGGCTGGGTATGCAATGAAAACTTATAAATTGTACTATAGGTTGTCATAGCTATAGTAATGATGTACCCATTATTTAATGTGAAATATGAAATATACACTCCCCTCTTCAGTCTTCATCCCCTTCTTTCACTCCTTGTACATTCTACTTTCATTCTTGTTTTTAAATTTGTTCTTTTGCTGTGGCTCTTTGCTGTTTATAAGGCACCCGGGCCTAACTGTAGAAAGTGAAAACCTCACATAACTTGCGCGCGCGCGCGCGCGCGCGTGTGTGTGTGTGATGCATGTGATGCAGCCAAACATTCTTAATTCCTCTGAAGCTTTAAAGACTATCAAATTTTCCTCCAGTTAAGATAGTCTACCTTTTGGCCCCTCCATTTGTACTATATAGATAAAATTAACCTCTCCGGGGTTTCTAATCTCACTACAGCTTTTAGGGAGGAAATACCACGATAGCCAACACTTTCGGGCATTTATTGGTGGGAGGTGTTGTCTAAGTACTTCCCGTGTGTTTTCTCACTTGGCCCTCATTCTAACCCTGTGAGGAGGTGCTAATGTCACCCCGTGTGACAGATGAGGAAACTGAGGCTCAGTGAAACTTAGTAATTTGCTCAAGGCCATGGAGTTCGTTAACGGTGGAGCTGGAAACTAGCCGGTCCCCTGTCAGAATCAGCACCAACCACTAGGCAGCCCGCGCTGGTGTGGCACAGGCCAGACACTTGTGACTTTGAAAGTGTGACCTGTGAGCCACCAGTGCCGAACCTCTGGAAGGAGTTCAGGGTCTGGGGCCTAGACATATGGAATCTCACCTGGGGATTTGCGCCTGGGAATGAGCGGTTGGATTGTACTTCCTTCCTCCATCCCCCAGTGTCCACCCCCCGCCTCCAACCCTAATTCTGTTGCACGATGGTGTCGAAGAACCAGTAGCATGAGTATTTTGATATAATTGAGTAAAAAAGAAAACTCTGATTTACTTACAATAATTTCTTAAATTAAATTTATTGGGGGTGACATTGTTTAATAAGATTACCAGGTTTCAGGTGTAAAATTCTATGACACATCATCTGTATATTGTACTATGTGTCCACCATCCAACGTCAAATCATCTTCTGTCACCATATATTTGACCCCTTTACCCTTTACTGTCCCCACCCCCTTCCCTCTGGTAACCACCGTACTGTTGCCTGTGTCTATGAGTTTTTGTTTGTTTGTCTTGTTTGTTCATTTGTTGTTTCCAGTTTTATGTCTCACACAGGAGTAAAATACTCATATATGGTTCTCAACTTTTTCTGACTTATTTCACTTAGCATGATATTCTCATGATCCATCCCATGTCATCACAAATGGCAGTATTTCGTCTTTTCTTATGGCTGACTTTAATTTTTCATTCTTTATATTTGAAAACAGAAAAATAGCCACTCTCTTCCTTAGAAGTAGGCACCAGCTGTGTCATCACTGTCGTGGTCTGTGCCTGTCGCTGCTTCCAATGCTCCTTCTTCTGCTGGATATCTGCTCACATGCCCCTTTTATAAATTCCAGACCTGTTTATTTAAGGTCCAGAGCTCTAGGAGGGGAATAGTTGATGCACAGACGATAAAACATGGTCCCTGTCACCCTTGTGGCTTAGGGCCTGCAGAGGGACCAGGTTCAATCGCCCAAGACAGTGGGTGTGACGAGGAGGAACAAGTGCAGGTGGTGCTCAGGGAAGAAATGTGGGTCTCAAGTGTCCACATGGCGGGGACTTGGAGCTACAGCAAGCGGACCACAAAGTCCTCCAGGTCTGGGGGAGATGCTGACTCGGGAGAGAAATTACCTTTTAGACCCCTTCTTAGAAGGAGGTGGAGGCTGAAATTCAGAACTCTGTCCCGAGGAGACAGGAGTGGAGACTCACACGCACAGTCCAGGTTAAATTCATACATTTCTCTCTCTGCTCCCAAATACCTTGGAAGCTTCTTGAAAATCTCCTCCCTTTCCAAGGGAAGCCAGCTGGTTTCCTATTTCTGAGATGTGTACATTCTTACATTCCCTGTGCTTATAGAGGAAGGAGCACTTCCTATATCCTGCATAATATATTCCATAATCCACGTTGAATCTCAGATTACACCCAGCAGCATGGTGGTCAATACAGGAGGGTCGTGTATTTGTTAAGAGTTCCGCCTGGATTTAAACAGGGATTCTGGTTCCCCCGTTATCAACGTCGTGACCTGGAAGAAGTTCCCCGCTAGCCCTGAACCTCTGTTGTTACTTCCTTTTCATTTATAAAATGGAATAAAAATAGTACTTACTTCAAATGGTTATTATAAGTCATGTGGTAAAAGGTCTTACTTACTTCGCTTTTAAAAATGCTCGCACAAGGCGCTGGGGGCTTAAGTGTATCTGTTTGGAAACAAGAGGTTTGGACTCGGTGATGGCCCAGTTTCCTTCCGAGCTTGGCGTGGGCTTCTCCTCCACACCTGTCGCTGCCTCACGCGGTCAGGCCGTGTCCGCAAGGGGCCAGTGCTGCGGGGGAGGAGAAAGGGGGGCAGAAAGGGTCGGCCTGGTTCCCACAGGTTCCTCCCTCTGGGGGGGCGGCAGGGACCCTCTTGGGAGTGCGGTCCTCAGCCAGCCCTGCCCCCGGTTCCTACGCTCCTTGGCCTCGTTCATCTCTGGAGGGGTCTGGGCCGTTTGCTGCCTCAGGTGTGCCCCCAGCTTCTGCTGGGCCACTTAGAGCTCCTGGACTTCATCGAGGGACATTCTGGAATTTCTACTTCTTAAGAGACATAACTTATTTTTAGAAGTTACTTAGCTCTTTATTAGCTACTAAAATAGCAGGTATCTGTTGTGCACCACAGGTAATAATTGAGTACAGCTAGAGATTTATTATGCCGAGGCTCGGTTGCGGCAGGCAGCTTTTTGAAAGTAACTTGTCAAGAAACAGAACTTTCTAATCATAAGATATAATATATGATGACTGTAGAAAATTTGGAAGATACAGGTCACTACACAAGAAAGTGAAAATCGCCTTTCACTTCACCAGCCAGAAAAAACTATTGTTAAAATTATGTGATGCCTTTTCTTTGTCTTCTAAGTATACACACACGTGTAATTTTTAATGCAAAATCAAGGAATCCTTAAGTACATTACAGCAAGAAACTGAAGTCCCTCAATATACATCTGTGTATATATAGTTCTTAATCTACTGTTATACAACTTAATCTTGTGAGCATTACCCTTTCCCTATGGCTTTTTTTGTCTTAGTTTTTAAGTTTTTTCTTAGCAGAAAATTACACGTAAGTTATTCTCCGTAACAGGTTATCACTTCCTATACAATTTCTCCTAGCCAGAAGGTTGGGCTTCTTAACACTGGAAGCTTAGGAGACCCAAATCCTGTGAGGCTGTTTTAGTCTTGAAATGGATGGAGTTAGGGGAAAGGATTATGCATCCGAGGTTTTGTCACCTTTTTTTTCTGTCTCAGAAACTCTAAGATAAAGTTGCCTTATCCCTCCTGACTCAGTTTCTTCACATGGGAAAAGGAGATAACAGTTCTCAGTGACTAGGAGGCAGCCTTCTTTGTATCGCTTCTGTGACTTGCTGAAATGAGCAAAGTTCATGCTATTCCTCAGCTGTATGCGAAACTGTCCTACTTATCAGTGGGGAAAAACATTTGATTATTTGTGGGGAAATGGGGAGGGTGCTCAAGAATTTGTGGCTGAAATTTACCTTCCTGGAGAGAGACAGACGGGGGAGAGAAAGAGAATAAGAATGATTCTAAGCATGCTATAACAAAGCTCCTTTGAGTTGCTCCGAGGAGTGGCTGGGTGTGGCCAGCCATTCCTCAGACTGAATGCTGAATAATCAAATTATAATGTCTGCAACGTTTCAATCTATAGGTAAGAAATGGCACCCACAGAACAGTCTCCTAGGTTATTAAATATTTGAGCTGATGATTACTTTTGTTGAACCAGAGGAAATTATTGTTTGATAAGTTTGTATGATGAATGAGTGGATAATTCACCCTTTAAGCTATACATCTTTCCTCCCTCCAAAAAACTACGCTTTTTAACAAACAGTCAATAATATGGGTTTTGTGGCAACTAAAAGACAGCGAAGGAAATTATAGATTATTTTTTGGAATTATAGAGCAAATGTTTCTTCCTACAAACAGACATATCATTTCCTACTAAATATTTTTAAAGAAACATTTATCTCCAACAGTCAGAGATATATGTGGGCTTCCTTGGTTATCGTGGAATTCCTGTCTCCAGAAGTGTTCCTGTCCAGGTCAGACAAGCACTGAATAGGAGAGAGGTGGAGAGGGTTCAGCCATCAACAGGGAGAATGGACAAAGCTCTCTGATTCAAGTGCCAGTCCCTCTTAGCATCTTTTGGTCACCGTAGCAAGCATGCAGCAGGTGTTCTTAACATTATTTTAGGGGCTTAGATGCGAATATCCTGCACCAGCCTTTTGGCCATTTTGGTATTCCCCGATGCTGTGCCTGTGTGAGGAATAGGCAAAGTGGTGGGATAATCATCGCCATTATTAGGGACCATGTGCCAGGCACTGAACATATGAATAGATTGTCTGAACCGTGTATATGTGCCTCATTTTACAGATGAGCAAACCGAGGCTCGAGAGGCAACGTGCTTTGTCTAAGATTTATGAAGCAATGAGGGGTAAAGTCAGTTTCCCCTCAAATTTAAGACTTGGCCCCTAAACCCACTTTCCCCAGCACAGCTGGATAGTGTGTTTTTTGAGAGCTGTCCTGCTCACATCACCCTCTTGGGACCTTCTTGCCTCCACTTGCTCCATCGATACCTGAAATTCTACTTTCAGAGTTTAACTTGTTTAGTTTATGACTTTTATCCTGGTCAATAAGAAAATACCGAGGATCTGGGGGGAAGGAAAGCTATTAGTTAATGTTAGTTTAGCAAAACGAGTTGCTGTCATTCATTTAGTCAGCACGCACTTATCGATGGCACACTGTCTATTAAGTCCATACCAAGTGTTGGTGTTGCAAAAAGGAATGAGGCTCGGCCTTTACCATTAAGATTCTTGTATCCGGATAGATGAGACCGTGCAATAAGCAGATTATAATGAAACAATGTGGTAAATGAACAGCAGCGGATATTGGGTGAGCACGGCAGAGCAAACTGGTTCAGTCTGAGGCGCTTTCCTGACAGCAGATTGGGGGGGAGGCGGAAGGAGGAGGAGGAGGTCCCAGGGAGTGATGGGGCCTCGGGAATGCAGGGCGACTAAGAAATCAGGAAAGGGCAGGCTCCACCGGGAGACTTCAGGGTGGGGTTGCGCAAACCAGATCACCGCATTTTATGGGTCACCCCGCCAAACAATTTCTCTTATCGGTTTGGTATTCTATTTTAAGTATAATTTATTTAATAGATATACCCTCTTCTTTCTTTTGTGGTCACCTTTTTGTTTGATTTGGCTTCTAACAGGATGGCCTACTGCAATTTACAATGAAAGGATAGTGGTTAGAGTGCGCTTTGTGGCAAGACCATATGTGAAAAGTATGAATTATTTACAACCATCATATATGCCTTCTGCTTCGTGTAATATTTCGCCTTCCGGTTCCATGTGGGTTACTAGGGTTGCCCTTGTATATGTATGTACGTATGTATGTGTGTATTACGGCTAAGGCAGGATATATGACAGTCCCTTCCTGCCTGAGCATGTCGGAGGCCTTTGGAAGCTGCACCAGCAACAGCAACTTCAGCCTGAATACTTTCTTCAATCAAAGAGAATCTGCCGGAGACGTAACAGCTCAGATGCAGAAGTGGGCGGGGCGGAGAGTGCGGATGGGGCGTGGCCCGTGGGAGGGGCCGGGGTTCAGGTGAGCCAGCAGGCTGTCCTGAGCACAGAGCTGCTCCCGCACCCAGGCCCTTCGGAGCCTCGCTCTCCTCTTCCCTGCCCTGTGTTTTCCAGGATAACCGTAACGCCAGGTAAGCAAAGCGGGGGTAGTAGGACTGGTGATTTCTCTTTTTAGGGCAATTGTCTAAAACAAAAGAGGTGTTTGAGCTGATTCAAATGGCGAACAAAGTCGACATAAAGGGTTATTTTCAAGGATAGGCTGTTGGCTTAGGGACTGTTGCCCATCACCCCACCCCACCCCCACCCCTCCACCCCAGCATCTCCAGCTCTCAGTCCTTTGGGAACTAGGATGCCAGGTAGGGAGAGAAATCACTTAGCCATACAAAGTAAGAATATGAAGAAATAACACGGCTGGGAGGTTTAGGTGGTGGTGAGGGGCGCGCCGCAGTAACTGACAGAAGAGAAAGTATTTCTGAGCACACTTTAGCCTGATCTTGGAATTAAGAATGAATTTTGCAATGCTTTATTCCAGAAAGGGCCGCTACTCAAAACCTGGAGAGAGTGGAGAGGCATTTGAGTGTCTGGCTCACCTTCCTGGTTGGCTGTGGAGGGGCTGAGATTCTGAGTTCAAAACTACTCTTCCTTTTGGCATTTTTAAACCCCTCGTCAGTGTCCATTTACTTGAAACTGCATTCTTCTAGGCAGAAAGTATTCTCCCTCCCTGTTTCTGGGTTTCAGGATATTTGACACAAGTGACAGATTTCAAATATGTATTCTTGGGCAACTTTTCAAACAGGTTGTTGGCTCGAAGTTTCTTTTTATAGATGCTACTGTTTTTATGGCTTCATTTAAGTGTATCATATTAAAGATCAACTGAACGTGCCGGGTTGCTCTGTAGACTCAGATTCAGAGCTGAGGGGTGTTACACGTACTTCATCTCAGGCGGCTCACAGAGGTGGCGTGGTGTCCTAAGGCACACAGCTTATAAGTGGCAAGATCAGTAGGCCTGAAGCCTTCAAACGCACAGCTTGTGGACATTTCCATGACACCATTGGTATTCTTAGCGGCCCTGCCACCCTCTACATTACTTAAAGTCACTCAAAAGATTTTGAATAGAATTAGGTAGGTGTCAAACTTTAGTCCCTACCAACAGGTGCAAGGATCTGCTGGGTTCCTTGATGGCTGGAGAGATGCAGGCCTGCCTGAAGAAAGGGTTCTCCACAGAAAATGACTCAGCAGGTTTATATCTTTGCTTCCTAACGCCTTGAATTCTGCCACTTCAATCCCTCCAGGTTGTGGGTTGACTTTGAGTGTTGCAGCTTCAGCAATTTTGGTCACCCTGGTCTGGCTGGTCTGGCTCTAGTTGACTGTTGGCCACCAGGGGGATGGTTAAATGGTCAAGATGTGGCTTCTAAACAAACGGGAGCAGATATGTCATCTCAGAATATCGGAGCAAAGAAGGGGCTCTCTTGCCATTGGCTATTAGGAACTTGACCTTATTACTAAGTCCAGCATCGTCCTTTCCTGCTAACAGAGATCTCTTCCTAAATGTGTACACCTCTCCGCACTTCCTTTAATCCTCTGATAGTCTTTCACACTGCAGAAACTGTGAGGTCTCCGATTTTCTTAGCCTGGCTCTGTTTTTTTTCCCCCTTGGGGTTGAAATACAGACAGCAGAGGCTATGTTTTTAGACATTCCATAATAGTTATTCTGATAGGCAAGTCTTCTCCAGGTCATTGGCTAAGGACTGACTACAGCAAATTCTTAAGAGATTTTTTTCCTCCGCATTTTTCTTCATCTGTAATGCGAGGCAGGTTGGGATGAATGAGATCCGCAATAACCTGACACAGTGGAAAGGATTTTAAGGAATGAAAAAGCTGCACCTTGCTGCATGTGCATGCATGTGCCCATGTGTATAGATGAGTGGGGCAGATGGTCTGTAGGTAGGCTGGGCATATATTGTTCAAAGCACAGCGCGACTGAGAATGAAAGGGGCATGTCAGGACAGCAGACATTAGCCAGGACGGTCCCAGTCAGAGCAGGATGTATGGACATTTCTCTCAGCCAAATGAGCTCCAGACAACGAGTTTGAGGACCCTCGGTTTAGATGCCTTAAAAACTTTGGACATCTTTATGCAGGGGGCCAGTGACCGGCTGTAAACTTAGAGAAGTGAGCACACCTTCTCCTCCTCCCATTCTAGCTCATGCTTCTCCGTTCATTTGCAGCCTCTGAGTTGTGTCAGGTCTTTCTGGCCTGCATCTTTAGGACTTACCTTTAGTGTGACTTACCTAGCTGTCAGTGTCTCTGAGGAGACCTCGCTGAGGTTTCTACTATAAACGAACCCTCTCTCCGAAGGGTTCCTATGGCAGCTTGTGCTCCCCATGAAAATACTCACGGCTCATCACACGCATCATGCCGCCAGGGTGAAGCCCCTTGGAGACAGGATCCGTGCTGGGTTCACCTTTGAGGTCTTAACACCTAGCTCAGTGCCTGGCGTGCATTTGGTACTCAGTTCATACTTATTAAATGAAAGCGATGTAACAATAATTTGCAACATAAATGGCAGAAAGAGAACAAGAGATTCTTCAAGGAGGAAAACAAAAAGAAGTTTGTGTTGATAAAAAAAAGTATCTTGGCATCTCTAAAGGGGAATTCAGGACACATGGGAGCTTTGGGATGCTAAAGGCTTGTGAGAGAGCCGACGCCAGCGAAGACACAGTGACCGAGGCTGGGGGTGAGGAGTGGTTGGGCGCACCTGGCTGGGCGCTGGGAGAAGTGAACGCTGGGGCTGGTTTTACCACTTTCAGTCCCTGCGTGGGAGGCCTGGAGGATCACGTCATCTCTGCCTACCTCACTTTTCTCATCTGTAAAATGAAGAAGTGGAGTCAGATGAGATTCATGCCAAGAGCTTGCCCCACTTTAAGCTTCATGATCTGAAGACATATTACAAAAACAACAACAAAACAAACAAGCAAACATAAAAACAAACAAACCCCAAAACCGGGCAACTTAGTGATAAATTCTTAGGACCCTTTGTTGTTCATTTGTTGCAAATATTTGTATTACTACTTAAATTTCCATCTCACTCTTCTCTGGTTAAAAAAAAAAGTGCTTTTTAAATTTTTAAGTGACCAAAACCATGCAATGTTTTCTACACTGGAGCTGTAAATGAAATTCTCTTTGTTTGTTATAATCGTTGGAAGGTTTTCGTGAAGACCAAAGAAGTTATCTCTGTAACAAAGTAATAATAAAATGTAGCAATTCCAGCACTCTGAACAAAAGTCATTAGATGTAAATTTACCCCGTAGGTCTCGTTCATCTCTACCCTTGTACCATAATTTTTATAGCATTTGCTACATAAAACAGCCTGTGTAGAAACCTGATGCATTTTCCTGTGTGTGTTGCTCACATTGCTAAGATCTGTTTAAATTCTCTGAACGCCTTGCGACATGGTGAAGTGGCCATTGGCTGAGGCCCAGGTCATCCCTTGAACTACCTTAGCCTAGATCGGCTTCACAGGGCTTTCAGGTTGTTCGGAGCTCGTCCCCTGGATGGGAAGGCAGGTCTGTTGGGCTCATGCACTGAGGACTCTCGTGCAAAGGAAGGGATTCTCTGAAAGGAGGTCCTGCCCACTTGTGGGAAAGCCTCAGATGTCAGGTGGGTGCTGGCTGGCATTCCCCAACAGGGACCTGAATCTAAGCCTTGAGTTGCAACACAGTGTTAACGACATTGTGTAATTAACTGTACTAAAAGCCACCATGAGCTTATACTCAGATAGAGCTGCTTAGACTAAATGAATCTCCAGATATTATAGTGAACGACAGAGTAATGCTTCGGTGGGGCAAAAAGGCAACACAAACATTTCCTTACCTTCCAATGCCCGTTGAGGTCTTTGCAGTCAAACTCCTTCAGCAGGTTGCTTTGAGGTCTAATGCCTCCTTGGGTCTGGTTGAAGGAGGCAGCACCCTGCCCTGAGTGGTGATGCCAGGGAGCATGCCCCACCCGGTGACCTTTGAGGGCACATTTGCCCTCTGCGTCTGTGCACGTGAACGCACAGAGCCTGACCGCTCCGGGCTTTGCGCTTTCATCTGGGCACTGGTCACTCAGGGGTATTAATATCAGTCTACGTTCCTTAGAAACACACTGTCCTGGGTCAGGCAGAGCCTGGAGAGTCCGTGTAGCTCAGCTGGGCTTCTGGAAAGAGCTATGCCCGACTGCTCGATTTACCCCAGCACCTTCAGACTTGATCAGTAACTATAGGACCAGACAGGTAGGAAAGCAGTTCATTAGTTCATGCTTTTTCATTAGAAAAGCAGTTCAGCCCTGGCTGGTGTGGCGCAGTGGATTGGGCACCAGCCTGTGAACCGAATGGTTGCTGGTTCGATTCCTAGTCAGGACACAAGCCTGGGTTCCAGGCCAGGTTCCACAGTTGGGGACGTGTGAGAGGCACCTGTTTCTCTCTCACACAACAATGTTTCTCTCCCTCTCTGTCTCTTTCCCTTCCCCTCTCTCTAAAAATAAAAAAAAGAAAAAGAAAAAAAAAGAAAAGCCGTTCTGAAACTTTTAAATTTTGGGACCCCATTACACTGTTCAGATTATTGAGGATCTATTTTTCTTTTTCTTTTCTTTCTTCTTTTTAAAGTTGCCATCATCACCATCTTTTAAAAAATTTTTAAAATTGTTGTTCAGCTACAGTTGTCTCCATTTCCCCCCCGACCCATCCCCCACCTCCCACAATCAATCCTGCCCACCGTTGTCTTTGTCCCTGGGTCCTTTATACAGGCTCCTTGACTTGACCCTTCCCCTTCTTTCCCTCATTATGCTCTTCTTTTTTATAAAATACTGGCAAGCTCTATCAGTATATACCAAATTAGAAATTAAAACTGGAGAAAGTTTGAAATATTTATTTACTAATTCATTAAAATAATAATGTTACCGGGGGGTGGGGGGAGGTAGAAGAAAGTAAAGGAGGGATAAATGGTGATGGAAGGAGACTTGACTTGGGGTGGTGAACACACAATACAGCATACAGATGATGTTTTATAGAAACGTACACCTGGAACCTATAATTTTACTAACTAACGTCACTCCACTAAATTCAATAAAAAACAAAAAATAAATAAAAAGCAGTGTTACCATTGCATATTAACTTGGATAACATATTTCAGTGGAAAAAAGTAACTGCTTTCTAAAGTAAAGGAATGTAGGGGGAAGCGTAGCACTGTTTTTCACTCCTGCAAACCTCTTTCACATCTGGGTTAATAACGGACCCAGCGCACTGCCTCTGGGAAACTCCCCTGTGTATTTGTGAGAGATTGTGCGTGACAAGGCAAATGGTGTCTAAGCATTATTTTGAAAATAGTGGTGGCCTCATGAACCTGCAGAAGGGGTTGTAGGGGCTACCCAGAGTCAACAGGTGCCACTGAGAGGACCCCAGTGTTGGAGTAAGAGAGTTCTCAGACAAGATCCACTTGCACTCCTTCCACTTAGCCAGCTCCCCCACTTTTAGCTGAGCTGCCCTCTCTCCCTTTCCTTGAATGCCACAGGACTTGATATGCCGCTCGTGTGGCGTTGGGCAGCTGTGCATTGTACTTATTTTTTACGTATCTGCTCAGATTGCAAACCCATAGACGGAAGAACTTGGTTGATTCTGAGAATGCTATGTGTGGGGCCTCCCAAAATGTATTAACATCAAAAACAGTAACAGCTTCTGCATATTGAATATTGCTACGTGCTGGGTGCCCTACCGAGGCATCACTGTCGTGGTCGTCCCCTAGGGCTGCCGTAGCCAAGTATCACAAACTGGGTGACGTAAACCAACAGAGACGGATTCTCCCACAGCCGTGGAGGCCAGAGTCTGAAATCGAGGTCTCAGCAGGGCTGCGTTCCTTCTGCAGCCCTAGGAGGCTTGTGTCCTTGCCTCTCTCTTAGCCTCTGGGTGTCCCTGGGCTTCCTTGGCTTGCAAAAGCATCATTCCAGGCTCTGCCTCTGTCGTGACCTGGCCTCGCCCTGTGTGTCTTCACGTCACCTCCCCTCTGTGCATGTCTGTCTCTGTCTTTTCTCCTGTTCTTTCTGAGAACAGTCATATTGGATGACGGCAACCCTAATGGCCTCAACTTGATTAAGTCTGCAAAGACCCTATTTTCAAATAAGGTCTCATTCATTGGTACCCAGGGGTGGGACGTCAACGTACCCTTTGGGAGGGGGACACAAATTCACCCCATAACACTAATTATTAAACTGAACCACCCAAAACTGCTATGATTTGACTGTTTTTGATGTACAAAAAAATGTCAATTTTGTATGCTTTAACCTACACCCTAATTAAAACAATGAGGATAAACAAAACCAACTGATTCTGGTCAGTGCCGTCAACTGTTCTGACAGCTCGCAGAGGAAGAGGTGCGGGCGTCTGGCTCTCGACAGTGGCCGTGGGGGCTGCTACACCTGCATTTGAAGATTCTGGGCAGAGCTGTGCACACAGACACCTCATGTGCTGCATCATTCAGCCCTTAGGGCATTTGCTCAGAAGTTTCTACCCCACTGGCTTTTAAAATTGCATTTAGTGGGCAATTCCCTCCTCTCCTCTATCCAAGGCCATTGCTTTGTTTAGGTGGAAATCTCATTGGGTCGGCAGAATGCAGGTGAGAAGGCTTTTAAGACCCTTGCGCTTTGTTCCAGACCCACAATGGACGCCCTGCAACTGGCAAACTCGGCTTTTGCTGTTGACCTCTTCAAAAAACTGTGTGAAAAGGAGCCAACAGAAAACGTCCTATTCTCTCCAATCTGTCTCTCCACCTCCCTGTCACTTGTTCAAGTAGGAGCCAAAGGCGACACAGCCAATGAAATTGGACAGGTAAGCCCCACACCTTGTGTCTGCTTTGAGTGCGAATAGTTATGAGAAAATGTGGCAGTGCCTGGGGAAGAATGGGTGGGGCTCCGAGGCCAGAGCTGCTTGGGATGGAGAGTTGGGCCCCTTCTAACACTCTCCCAATCTATTTTTAAATGTGAAAGAAGGCTCCTTTATCTGTCCTGCAACCCAGGCGCCATGTGGGATGGGGCACCTGGGGACCTACTAGGTAATCACGAGGTTTCCACTAGTGAGTGGCCTTTGGCAAGTCATCTGACATCTCGATACATGTTCTACTGCAAGAATCAATCAAGGTGGTGCTTATTGAATGTTCCACTGCAAATATCCTGACCAGAAAGTACAAATCTATATCCCTGTCTTATGCACAAAACTTATTTACAGCATTGTGCTTTATTATTATTTTTATTGGGGTATATTGAATATTCAATGTGATATTAGTTTTAGGTATACAACATAATAATTTGATATTTGTATATATTACAAAATGATCACCACAATAAGTCTCGTTAACATCTGTCATCATACACAGTTATAGAATTTCTTTTTCTTCTGATGAGAAATTTCAAGATCTACTCTCTTACCTTCCAAATTACGTCAGCAGCACTAAGGTTGAAAAGTCTTGCCTCATGGGATCATGGAGCAGGAAGATACTGCATCCGCCCCCCCCCCCCCCAATGGATGGTGACAGTTACCGTGTGTCCACTGCAGTGGAAAGACACGATGTTTCATGGGTCACGGATTTTTTCCCTCCTTACAGGTCCTTCATTTTGAAAACGTCAAAGATGTGCCCTTTGGTTTTCAAACAGTCACATCAGATGTAAACAAACTTAGTTCCTTCTACTCGATGAAACTAATCAAACGACTCTACATAGACAAGTCTCTGAATCCTACCACGGTAAGTCATTCAATGTCGTCAGCAAGATTTAACCTTTTCCCAGGAGTGGCACTATCACATGGTCAGACGCACGGTGTTTTGTTTTGTTTTGTTTTGTTTTCCAGTAAAACTCACTTCTAGGATGCTCATTTGTGATTTGAGGCTAATTAAAATGAGTCAGTCCTAGCGGAGAGGTTGAATTTAGTGGGATTCGATTGCAGTCACATCTTCTACCTCAAAATAGGGAGAAGCTTGTGGGCCTCTCCGTTCCCTCTTGAACACTTGTAGACCCTTCCCTTCCCCATGGCTTCCTCACTCAGAGAAATGGAGAATGGAGTCGGCAATAATGCATCTACGTTGGCTTGTGATTTACACCTTTCTCCTCAAACAGCAGGGTGGGCTCTCGGCCTCGGACAGCATTTTAAGTTGTCCACCTCATTGTTTATGCACACAACGTTTTCCTGATTTTGTCTAAGTCAATATGAAAAGTAATAACTGTAGAATCAATAGTTTTCACCAGTCACAAATTGTTTCTGTCTTCCTAGGCTGGTCATGAGGGTGTCTATACAGGTGATTCTGGGTGTTTAATTTCAGCCATTTCTTGTGGGAATCACAAAAAGAACGCCCTGGTGCCCTTAACTTTGATCCCAGAGTAAAATCTGTATTTGAAACATAGAGCCAGCATCCTAGACTACATGAAAGAAGTTCATTCTCTATGTTAGTAATACAGACTTGATTCAATTTGTGTTTGGTCAGAATTTTAAGCTTTCCAAACCTTAAAGGTAGAGTACCACTTAAATATTTTACCATAGTTTTATTACTTTCTCTAGTAGCTGTTGGTTTTTCTGGTTGAGATCTTTTGAGGACATTGGTCATTAGACATGGTTGTGAGTTTATTCTTGTTCAAAGACACATGTACGTGGCCATTTTTCTTCCAACAATCTCTCGGAGAATTAAAATAAAATATTGAGATGTGAGCTGGGACCTGGGTATAGAAAAATTTAAAAGCTCCTTAGATAGTCCTTAAGGGGATGCTTAATACATTTTGTTGCTAGCATTGAGGATGGCAGAAGTCTTTCATTTTGCTGAGGCTCCAATGTTCTTAGGTGACCCCTGTTCTCTCAGTCAAGGGCAACACTTGGTCCCAAGGTTGGGTTGCAGTGAACAGAATCAAATTGGCCAAGACCACAGTTGCTCCGAAGAGATTGAAGGAGCCTCATGATAAGACATTTAATCAGCTACATTTAGTTTGGTTGAACTTTTATTCAACATTTTGGATTATTTCAACCAAACCAGGAATTGCAAGGAGTTTTCTTTTAAGACCGCTTTCTGCGGCTTCTGTTGGTTGTATAGAACCTGCAAATTCACTGGTAATGGTGCAAACAGGTATGGTATGAGGAGGGCCACCTGCAGCAGACCTACCTGGGCGTTAAAAGTGCAAGTGCCTGGCCTCAGATCACTTGAATCGTAATGGATAGGGATGGGGTTTAGGGTTTTGCATTTTAACAAACATTAGAATTAGACTCACTGCTATGTTCTCTGTAGTGACTTAAAGTTCAGGTGCAGGTGAATCACCCTGGCATCTTGATAAAAGGCACATTTTAGCTCAGCAGGTCTGGGGAGCTCTGAGCTTCTGCACTTCCAACAAGGTCCCAGGTGATGATGTTGGGCTTTTTGTCCTTGGATCACACTTTGAGTAGCAAGAGTCTATAGAATATTTATTTCAGTGAGAATGGAGTTTTCTGCTCATAAATTTCTCTTTCCTGTACACTTCTACTCAAAGATACATCCATGTATACACATTTTAATGTTCCTGAAATCATATATTAACTGTTATGTATATTTAGCTTGGTGCTTCTTTTTCCCCAAAGCTGACACTAAATTGATGAATGCATTTAATAATTAATATTGTCTTGGAATTAAAGAAATGAAACATTTAATACAAAGAAAATTAATTGATTTCTACATGAGCTTTCAGTTTACTTAATAGTTCAGGTTTTGAAAGTGTATTCACAGTAATAGGCACTTAAAAGTCCTTTGGTTAGAACCGGGTCACAATGTGAGAATTTGACTACAGGTTGTTAAGTACTTTGTGACTTCATGACCGGGCTGCTTTTCAGGAATTCATCAGCTCCACAAAGAGACCCTATGCAAAGGAAATGGAAACTGTTGACTTCAAAGATAAACTGGAAGAAACGAAAGGTCAGATCAACGACTCAATCAAGGATCTCACAGATGGCAAGTATCTTTATTTATTCGGCTGTAAATCGCTACCTGCCTTCTCCTGAATCTTTCTGCACAGCAAGACGTTGTACACCTGGTGGGCTCCTGAGATATTTTCAGTTCAGAAGCTAAATTCTTGCCCATCCAGCCATTCCTACCACTTGGATTTGTGGGCCTTTCTTCCATCATCTTTTCACTTGGCAGAAACGCCCGGTGCTTCCATTTTATCTCGTCTCCTTGCTCTCCGACGAGCTGCTCCATGCCCTCCTCGCTGTGCCTCTGACAGAGTATGGTTTTTGGGCAAGTCACGAGTCCAGTTTTTCAATCTAGAGATGAAGGGCCTGCATGATTCCTGAGGTCACTTTTAGCTCCAATATTCTGCAAGTTTATTAAGGAGAAAAGGTTGAGAGTCTTAGGCAATTAATTATACGTTTAAAAAATAAAACAAATCATAGTGGGAGGAAACGTGTCCTCGGTCCCACCCCTTCCGACCCTCTGACAGCCTCTGGTCTCTTCTGCAGCATCTGCTCAGTCCTGCCCCTGGTTCTGTGCTCCCCTCGGGCCTCTCCTTTCCCAGAAACCTCCCTTCATTGACGTTCTCCTTGAGCCCTCCTTGCTAGAAAAGACTCGGAGCTCTGGCTGGTGTGGCTCAGTGGATTGAATGCCGACCTGTGAACCAAAGGATCACCAGTGTGATTCTCAGTCAGGGCCCATGCCCGAGTTACAGGCCAGGTCCCCAGTAGAGGGCGCACAAGAGGCAACCACACATTGATGATTCTCTTCCTTCTTCTCCCTCCCTTTCTGTCTCTCTAAAAATAAATAAATAAAATCTTAAAAAAAAAGGACAAGACTTGGAAATAAGATGATTTTTGAGTGCAGATCAGCATCCACATCCCTGTTCCCAGGAATGTGTTTATAGTTACATCACGAGGGACCTGCTGGGACGCAGCACCTAATTGTGAAGGAGTGAAAGGTAGTGACGGACATTTTGGGCACCACTGCAGTCTCGTTAGGGACATGCTTCTGGGGCAAGGGCCACACACTTGATGTCTGAATGGCCAGAGCTGCCCTGTCACTGTGAGGACTCAGGAGTGACAGAGTCCATGCCATCACTGCAGGGCGAGGATGTGGAAAAAATGTGGCCCTGGTGTCCTCAAGGCCTCAGATTCAAACCCAGACACTGCCCCTTATTAGTTGGAGTATTTGGGGCCTCAGTGGTACTATATGTTATCTAATTTAGTTTCTACGTGGTTGTTGTGAAGATGAACTTAGAAAACATGGTAGCCAGGAGAGTAGGTGGTCACCATAGATATGGATGCACACACACAAATGTATGCAGATATATATTTGTTGTTTAAATGAAGTTCCTGCGTCTTTCTGTGTAAAGAAAAAAAATCGTTTAACATCAGGTTAAACACAGTTATAAGGAAAAAACAGCTCCCGTTTAAACTGCTGTGTAAGTTTTGCTCTTAGAATTTTTTATTTTCTAATCCTCACTTGAGGACATTTTTTCATTGCTTTTAGAGAGAGAGGAATGGAGAGAGAGAAACATCGATGCGAGACAGAAGCATCGATTGGTTGCCTCTCACATGCTCCCTGACCAGGGATCAAACCTGGAGTCTAGGTATGTGCCCTGGCTGGGAATCGAACCTGTAACCTTTCAGTTACAGGACAATGCTCCAACCAACTGAGCCACACTGGCCAGGACTGCCTTCAGAATTTTAAAATAATTATATTTTCCCCCAAAGGGCCTTTGTTTTAAAATCTTCATCAATGTAAGGTTTCGCCCGGGGACCTCCGAACTGGGGACCAGGAACACGAGGTTCCAATTGGAGCCCCGCCACATCCCAGCTGCCCCTCTCCTCTGGTCTTCAGTTTCCCCAGTAACACTGTTACATATTTGACACATCTCATAGAGTTGGCAGCAGCGGTGACATAATTTGCAGGTCCCCGTGCAAAATGAAAATATAAGGCCCTTTAAAAATGTATTTATTTTAAGATGGTGACAGCAGAGCATTAAGTCAGCGAAGCGTTGCTCACACACGGGTCTCAGGCCGTGGGGTGGGCCTGACTGTGGCGTGGAGATCCAGGAGATTAGGTAAACGAACATCCTTTGCAAAAACCGTCAGTGCCATCCAAATACGAGGACCTAATTTCATTAGGGGACTGTCACCACTGAGCTGTTCTGCTGTGGGGGATTTGAGCTCTAGAGTGACTACAGCTGTGACCGAGCCAGCTGACCTTGGCACAGACCGGCTGCCCTGCCCGCAACTGGGCAACTTGGGGAGGGGGTGCAGCTGTGGGGCGAAGAGAAGCGCCCTGTCCTGGCTCAGACCTGCTTTCCAGCTGAGTGAACTAGAAAGCACCGTGGCCTCTCTGAGTCTCAGCTTCCTCATCTGTGAAATGGGGATAATGACCGCCCCCTTCCAGGATCGCGGTGAGAGACGTGAGCTAATACCCGTGAAAGTGCGAGCCCGGGCCGGGTGTAAAGCGAATGTGTGCGCGTTTTCAAGCCAGAGCACAGGCCTCCAGTCCTGAGCCCCCCTCCACTTGTGTGTCATCACAGGCGGGTGACTATGGACTAAGTCCCCACTTCCTCATCTGTAAAAAGGGGAGGAATATATGATAGCGTGTACACGAATGTCTACCACATGGTAGCCTGGGGTTTTCTTCTCCCTCCTCTTCATTTCTTTCCTCTCCTTTCCCCCTCCATTCTCCTCCCGAGGAGGCTTTGGCAAGTCCAGTCATGGGAATGGAAGGAGAGAAAGGAGTCCTTCGGAAACGAGGTGGTCTGGCGCTCAAGCCCTGCTGGGAGTGGCTCGCGAGCGTTAAGTACCCAGCGAGAGGACAGGCACGGGAGCAGCACGTGTGCGTGGGAAGAGCCCTGTGCAATCTGTGGTTTCCTAAAATTGTTTGCAGGCTGCTTCGAGAACATTCTATCCAACAACAATATAAACGACCAGACCAAAATCCTCGTGGTCAATGCTGCTTACTTCGTTGGAAAGTGGATGAAGAAGTTTCCTGAATCGGAAACCAAAGAATGCCCCTTCCGAGTCAACAAGGTATGAGGGGCAGTGTGTCAGAGGGGCCCTGCCAGTCAGTCTGAGAAATTAGGGCAACAGGAAGGACCGAAGGAGTTCACTCAGATGAGGGAAAGTAAGGTGCAGGGTGGCGTGCCTTCTGTGGCAGAAAAGGAACCGTAATCCAGGGATTCTCTCACTCTTCTCTAGAATGTTCTAAGGGCCTGAGTTGAATGAAAACTTATTAGAGCCTTTAGCCCAGTGGACAAAACTAAATCACCAACTGGAAAGTGGCTACAAATATTGGGGACCATTAGCAAGAAAGGCAAAGAAACCAGACTTTAACCTCAGAGGCCTTTGAATCATCCTGAAACCTGGACCACTTGAGAATCTCATCTGTTCATAGCGAAGTCAATGGTCCTGACATTTTCATTAATCAAGTGCTTTGAGGTTCTTGTTGGCTGTGACTCACCTGCTGCTCTGGGTGTCACTGTGGGGAAGAGTGAGAAACCTGTTTTGCAGGGAAGTCTGCTTAATACTACTGAGTGAAAAACAAGGCCATCTCCTCTGTGAAAAAGAATTCATGGCAATAATAGGTAAAGTACCTCTTCTATAAAGGAATCCCGAGAACTGAGACTGGGAAATCGACCCGTTTCATTAGAGGACCCAGGTAACCCCGGGAGTCTATGTGACGATGATGTAATTTGGTCTCATGTGATGAGATCTGACTTGGGCTAAGAAAGCAGACCGAAACCCAGGCTTCAGGAAGCCCAACGCCTGAAGGCGGCGCGTTTACCTTGTAGCCCCTATGCGTCTGTTCTAGTTCTCAAGTTTCTTCCAGCACTCTGAGTGCCTAGCATTAATCACATTTGTTTTTGCCAAATAGTATAACAGCACCTCCTTAACCTTAGAACCCAGGAATGAAAGACCCTTCAGATACGATTCGTACCTGAGTTAGCTGAACCAGCTTTTGGTACTTTTTCTTTGTACACACAGAATTTTACTTTCATCACCACCTCTCTACCCTGCCCCAGATGTACTTTCCATAATGAAATCTAATTATTTATTTACTTACCTAGATCTCTTCACCAGTGCACGGGCTTTGTAATGGCAGGGATAATGCCTTCTGCGTCTCAGTTTCTGTAATTCCTGGTGCAGGTCCTGGTACATTAGCAGATGCTCAGCAACTGTTCAGTGAATCAGTGACCCATCCCTAAGGCTCGGTGTGAATACATGGTCAACTGCAGACAAACCTGATTGGCCTTTGGGACCACCATGGGTCCCCATACAAGATCCACTGGACATTTTCATTGGGGGAGGACTGTCCTAGTCACTGCCAAGAGGACTGCTTACCTCTTCAAAATACCCATGTACCCTGGGGACCCTCCATCCACTTCCTCTCCACAGCTCACCTCCCCGGAGCGCAGTGGACTTTTCACAGCTACCCGCAGGGGCAGACCAGCCCTGCACACGGGGCGTGTCCCAGACGCCGGGCGCAAGGCGTTCCACTCTTTAGACTGTATTGGACTTTGCACATACAAGTCCTTGGGTTTTAAACATGGCTGTGAAATGTCATTGATCTTTCTGTGTGTCACCTAACAAGGCCATAAAACATGACTGGGAGCTGTGTTGGACCACGCCCTCTTTCTGAATGCTAGGGTCATTACTTTCTCTTTGTGTCCTTTGAGTTGCTTTTGTCAGCCCCTGAATTTTTTGAGTCGCTTTGCCGAACCTCTCCTCGGGTCCTGTGGTGTCTCTCCTTGAAGGGCTAGACTAAATTCATGAATGATAGTATGAAAAGTTAACCCCCTGCCTATTCTGACAGAGGTGGGTATGCACGCCCTCAAATTTACGTATCACTAACCTAAAAATAAAAAGGCCAAAAGAGGCTAAGTCCCTCCTCTTACAAAGATAGGGAACAAATATTTGAGGTGTTTCATGATATTATAATAGGAAGAAATTAATACATGTGTGTATAGATGTGTGTATATAAGTGTGTGCATGTGTGTGTGTGCATGTGTCTGTGTGAAAGCATAAGTCATTGTCTTTCGTGGAGGACAATAAAGCACACATCTGTGCGTGTGTACCTCTGGGAAGTAAAACACAGCAGCCCAGACTTCTCCTGCCGTTACAGACGGACACCAAGCCGGTTCAGATGATGAGTCTGGAAGCCATGTTTTGCATGGGTAACATCGACAGTATCAACTGCAAGATCATCGAGCTCCCCTTTCAAAACAAACACCTGAGCATGCTCATCCTGCTACCCAAGGACCTGGAGGACGAGTCCACCGGCCTGGAGAAGGTGAGGGAGGAGGCGGGCGGGCAGTGCCAATGTGCCCCCTGCCGTGGCGGGGCCTGTGGACGGCGCTGTGCGGGGCGGTGAGAGGGGCCGCTTACTCTGTCGTCTCCTGGGGTTTGTGGTCCTCTCCGGGCCTTCCTCCTTAATGTTCAAAACAGCTGGCATTTATATGGCACGTACAATGTGCCCGGAACTGTGAATTCCCTGTGTGTGCTATCTCACTGAAGTCTCACAACAGGCCTAGCAGTTAGAAACTGTCACCACAGCTGTTCACCGACGAGGGCATGAGGCACGGAGGGGCAGGCAACTGGTCCACGGTCATGTGACCCGTCAGGAGTTCGTACAATTAGAGTTTGAGCCCAGGAAGTTGGAACCCGTGTTCTTAACTCTAGGCTACAGTTACTGATCATTGGCATCTTGCATCGACACAGTGCATTTGTTAAACAATTGATGAGCCTGGATCAATACATGACTATCCACTGAAGTCCACAGATGACTTTAGGGTCCCCTCTGTGTGTGGGGCACACTGTGAGTTTTGAAAAGCCCTTTTCATGCCTACCGGCATAAGTCAGATTCGACTGCACATCATATCTCACATAGAATATTAGAGGCCCAAGGTTCACAGGCGGTAGAGGCCTCACCTGCCTGTGAGTGCGCGCGGCCTTCCCTCCGCTCCAGCAGCTTCACCTGCGGCCTCTGCTCTTCCTCAGCCCTGTCCCCCAAACCCCCCTTTCCACCAGGTTCTCTGCCCTGGCCAGGGAGAAGGAGGGGGTCCTTGAGGAGCCTAGGGGTCACCTGCTGTAGTTCCTGTCACGCCTCAGTGATTCTCCGACTTTCTAGGGTTGATGTAACTTGATCACATCTCAGCTGTGACTTCAGCTATCATTGTACTTGCTCCACTGCCTGGTTCCCTCAATTCTAAGTCCATCTCAATTCCTTTTTTACTTACCGGTCTCTCTTTTTTATTCTACTTCGTGCCTTTGTCTCATTTTCTCCATCGGTTGTTATTCAGCTGCCTTGCACTTGCCTTACTTAAAATAGCCTAGTATCATTTTTTTTCATATTAAAGTACGAAATGAAAGGAGCCATTTAAGATGTGCTCAGTGAAGCATTTTATGATGAAACCATTTTATGCATTTCATATCCCCTATTTAAATTTTTTCAATAAAATATTTTGTTTAACCCAGCATTTCCAAAATCCTATCATTTCAACATGCGGGTGCTGTAAAAATTATTAATGAGATGTTTTACATCCTTTGCCTGTATTAAGTCCTGGAAATCTGTTGTGTATTTGACATAGCATTTCTCAGTCCTCACTGGCCATGTTCGGGGGGTCACAGCCACATGTCAGCCCCTGTGTTAGAGCCCAGATTTAGAGGTCTCCTCTGTGACAGATGATACTCAGCTTTTATGCAGGTTAAGAACGTAACCTGTTATTTTTCAGATTTATTGAGCTATCACTAAATAAACTTGTATGATTTTTAAAGTGTACAGCAGGATGATTTGATAAATGTATAAATTATAAAATGATTCCTCCCATTCAGTTTATAAACACACCCATCACCCCATATATTTATCTTTTTATCTTATTTAAAAAAAAACCCAACTGAAAGGGGTGCATCTGTTACCTAATATCTTAAACAATGGTCATAGACAGTTCAAATTGTCATTCTTAAATGCGTTTACCTTGGCTTTAATTTCAGTTATTAAATGTGATGTCATGCCTAGTCCATGAGTATTCTGAATTTCCTAGTAGTGAAATCAAAATAAGCATTCAAGAAATATTATGTATGAAACCCTTCTAATTTTACATTTATTTCACTATTATGTATGCAACACCATAACCCATGCATTCGTTTCTATGAAGCTACCCTATGGCTTAAAAGAACTGCCCTCATGAATTCCAGGGTCAAGGGGTCCTAGTTGCAGGGTGGGGTGGTGGACCTTTTAGGGAGAAACAGTCACACACCAAAAATGCAGGGTTGATGCCACGTTTGATGGTCCGTCTGCACTGCTTCAAAATGGGGCTCATAGCGGCACACGTTTTTCATCACACAAGGTCTTTTACCCTTGAAATAAAAAAATAATTTCTTCTCCCTTTTGTCCTTTAGATTGAAAAAGAACTCACCTCCGAGATGCTCTTACAGTGGACCAATCCCAGCACCATGGCCAATACCAAGGTCAAACTCTCCCTTCCAAAATTTAAGGTGGAAAAGACGATCGATCCCAAGGCTAGCCTGGAAAACCTAGGGCTGAAAAATATCTTTAATGAGAATACCTCTGATTTCTCTGGAATGTCAGAGGCCAAGGGAGCGGCACTCTCCAAGGTTATTCACAGAGTGTGCTTAGAAATAACGGAAGAGGGTGGGGATTCCATCGAGGTGCCGGGGTCGCGAATCCTGCAGCACAAAGGTGAATTCAATGCCGACCACCCATTTATTTACATCGTCAGGCACAACAAAACTCGCAACATCATTTTCTTTGGCAAGTTCTGTTCTCCTTAAGTGGCAGAGCCCAGGTGAAGTTCCACCTGACTTTTCTGTAAACCCTGTATTGAGAGAATCACTTTCTAAATATGATAAATTGTTAATATTGCTGGATGAGCAACACCCTGGTACTTGTCATTCGTGACCCTACGCTGATAGCCCCTTTCTCCAATCTGTTCTTTTAGTCCCTCTTCCCACCCCTCAGAGACAACACTTTCAATGAAAAAGAAATAGGTGTTCATTATTTGTCACACTATCTCGGGTTTGGGGCAGAAATGCAGTCTTTCCCAAAGAAAGTTCCTTTAAGGAGGACCTGTAGGATTTTATTCCCAGAACTTTGCCTTCCTTTGTTGGGATATAGAATGTTCCAGACGTACTTTCCTCCCTGAAAGATTAACCGTCCTGTGGTTCAGGGGATCTACCAAACTTTTCTGGTTCCAGTAAAGCTTGGGCACATGCTCAGGCTACTGTAGGTCCACAAATGTGAGACAAACATTTTCTTCAAACCCTGATTTTTTTGGCTTTTGGGAAGATAATATATTGCACAAACTGTATGGTATGGAAGTCCATTGAAAGAGTCTGAAACGGCGCCCTACATATAAGTCCAACGTGTTGATATTTCTGCCACAAAATGTAGAATATTCACACAACATGGATAAAGACACTGAGCAGCTCATAAGTGGCAGGTTTTGCTGACGAATGTGTGTGCGCCATGAGCTCATGGACAAGCTTTGTTTTCAGAACTTTCTGAGATTTTGAAATTCTGGATAAGGAATTGCAGACCTATTGTAGCTGACGTGCTGCCCCTCAAGCGGGGAGCTCAGATCTAATTAAACATTTAGTTTTACTTTTGATAGAATGACCACCTGGTCTTGTGGGTGGGGACAGCCCTCTGGGTGGGGCTTCTAACCGACTCAACAAGGCTTTGGATGTTTGACAACCAGGGCCTTAAAAAGCAGGGTAGCCAATAAAAGAAGTTTAGGACCGTTGAAGGACCTTGGCTCTTTGTCTAATGGGGTGGGGGGCTGGGAAAAGATCTTACACCTTTAGAATATATAACGGAAGCTACTGAAGTTATATTTTGACACACTTTTTCCCCAAGTCTGTGGGGTTAGTTACTACAGATAGTAGCTTGCATTAATAGTAATTTTTGAAGTTGATCTGATAAGTTATCTATGTTACGAGCTCACATATTAATTCACTGAGCACTAATTTACTGAAGATTTTGTGACAATCCTTTCTCACCTCTTCTCTGGCCTCCCTTGTCAAGAGGTTCAACTTTCTTCTTGCTCCAAAGGATCACTATTAAATTTCTTTTATGCTATGGACGAGAGAATATTATTAAACTACATGCCTTGTTTTTCTTTTTCCATAAAGTTAGATGTATCGATTTGTAGTAGAACCAAGCCGTCTGTGTAGAAAAGCATTCCTGTACACGAGTGATTTCGGGGGATTGATGGGGAATAAGTGGGCCATTGCCGCCCCTGTTTCCTGATCTTCCTTTCTCTCCGCCCGCCAGCTCTTGCTTCCTGCTTCCCGCACCTTTCACCCTTGGGGGAGGGACCTGGGAACCTAGAAGAGCTTTCAGTCCCATTCAAGTGTGTTATGAAACAGAGGCCTTTGGGCTCAGCCTCAAAAACGTAATTTCACCAGGTAAGCTGCGTAGGCTTAAAATATTTTCTTATTAAGTACATTTTCCTCATGTACATTTGTTTTAAATTACTGATGGTGTCCCTGAACCTAATAGTCGATATAGCCCTTTTCTTGTGCCCCCAGTGCATCCAAATAGGATGCGTCCCCTGGTTGCAATAAATGTTGAGTACCAAAAGTGACAAATGCCCTACATTCTGGAAAGAAGAGACCATTTGTGCATGCTGGCTGGGAGTGACCCACACCAGGATTTCCCACTCTTGGCTCCAGGTCTCCCTTTTCTAGGCTACGGAATAGGAAGTAGGGGATACTGAAAAGCTTAGTGAGTACTTTGAGGAGGGGAGATTAGTGCCTCTTTAAGCCAAATGTTCATGGAGCCTGAAGCCTCTCCTGGAGTTTAGACAGCACTAAAATTTTTTATTAACTCTTACCAGGGAGAGTCTAATCCAGTGGTTTTCAAGCAAGACCAATTCTGCCCCCTAGGGGACATCTGGCAATGTCTAGGGACATTTTTGTAACAATTGGGCAGAGGGTGCTACTGGCATCTAGTGGGTAGAAGCCAAGAATTTTGCTAAACACCCTACGGTGCCCAGAACAGGAATAATTATACAATGCCAACAGTGGGCCTCTACTTATCTAAAGGACAGATGCTGGCTGGAGGGGTCCCTAAGGCAGAGCAAGGAGAACAGCCTGGAGAGGGAGAGGAGGTGGCTGTCCTTGCTGTCACCACAGGGAGGGGGAGGCAGCCAGCTTTGTGATCCTGAGACTCAGCTCAAAAGATCTGCCCAGCGAGCGTCTGGGTCCCACCAGAACGGACCGTGGAGAGAAGCCAGGAGCTGATGCCTCTGCTACGGGTTCCAGCTGCACCAGCCCAGGGAGGTCCTTGCCTCCTCACCTCTCCTTCCTTCCCTGGCCCCACACGTTGGCTGCTGTGGGAGGAGAGGAAGAGCAGTGGGGGTCAGTGGCAGGGAAGCCACTTCCACTTCCGCCCCCTGTGGGGCAGTGAGCCCGATCTGGACCCCAGCGGGGGTGGGTGGAGACGCTCTCAATCAAAAGGATGACATACTGATTTAAAAGAATTCTAGGCTTTTTCATTTCTGAAAATGTCTGTGTTGATACATGGAGGTGCCTGGAGGGCCTATAGTTTAGGGGTTTGGTCCAGGGGGTGGGGGGGAAATGCAGCAGGGTGGGCTGGGCGGGGTGCTGGACACAAAGAATTCAGCTGCTCTCTCCTAGCACACTGCCCATCCAGGTCACCAATCCACTGGTTACCAGGATATCGTCTCGTTTACTCATCACAGCAAGTGCAGGAAGAGGAAAGCATGACCCCGTCTTATGAATGAGGATGCTGACACACAGAATAGGTATATTAATGTAACCAGCTCAATGTCACCGAGCTAATGAAAGCTGATGGTGAGGTTTGAACTCAGGCCAAGTAGGCCCAGAGCTAGAGCTCTGACCTCTGTACCTGATGCTGCCTTCTTTCAACCTTTGGGAGACCGCCACCGATGGCACCTGGAAGAATCCCTCCCTCCTCTGTGCCTTCTCCATTTCGGAGCTCCTGAAGGCTTGTCTCATTCTTGCAGTGCTTTTTTGTCAACCAAAACATCCCTAGGTATAACAGGTCTGATTAGGTCCATTTATAGATCATCTTTTGTGGGCCAGATATTGTATCTGAAGGTGCTTTATGGACTTGGCTCCATTTGCTCGTTCTTACAATAACTCTAGGGTTAGGGGTTCTTTTCACCTATCCTCTGTTTTATGGGGAACTGTGGGCTCAGAGGAGTTGGTGAACAGCAGGATGTGACCACGGCTCTCTCTGACCCCGAAGCCCACACTCCTTGTGCTGTGGCTTAGGGCCCTTGGGCCACGCATTGGACAGGCTCCCTCTGGAGGGCTCTGCGAAACTCTTGCATCACGTGGGCCCCCCGCTCACCCAGTGTTGCCAAAGCAGCCAGCCTGCCCCTGTCCTTCAGGAAAACAACAGAAAGCAAACTTCCAGCCCTGTGCTCTTCCCTGGCAGGACGCCAGGGGCAGCAGGTCCTCTTGCCTACCCTGAGGGAGTGCCACCTGATATGGCCACTGGCGGAAATCAGACTTCTGCCTCCGGTGGTCAGCGGCTGGGCCCAGAAAGCACTGAGGAGGGAGTGGGGTTTTAGAAGGGCCTAGATAGAACCTCAGTCCAATGTGGGTGGACAGAGGGGGGTGCCCGCAAGGGAGGGACGTGTGTTCACTGGTTATGGAAGGAAGAAGGAGGGGATGCACTCAAGGCTCAGTGTGGCTGTGGAAATTGAAGGACAAAGCAGGAGCTCAGATTGAAACCGTGGCTGTGCGTATGAAGGGCACCCGGGCCCAGAAGTCCCACGGTGGCAGTGGCCGGGCTTCAGCATCAGCGTCAGAGCTGCCTTGCAAGGGTCCCTTCAAAACTGGAGCTGTCCCCCTGCCCGGGTGGCTCAGGTGGTTGGAGCATCGTCCCAGACACCAGAAGGTTGCAAGTTCAATTCCCGGTCAGGGCGCATACCTGGGCTGTGGGTTCTATCCCTGGCTGGGGCGCGTGTGGGAGGCAACTGGTTGATATTTCCCTCTCTCTCTCCCTTCTTCTCTCTCTAAAATTAAAAAGCATGTCCTCACTAAGGATTAAAAAAATACTATATTTATCTCTACACACACACACATACACTTCAGAATGGGACTCTTGAATCATACATGATGAAAATATTCAGCTTTGGTAGATACTGCCAAAGAGTTTTCCAAGGTGGTTTTCCTTAGTTATTATTATTAATTATTACTATTATTTATATACCATCAATTATTTTATCTTTTATTATATAATAATTATTAGTTTTAAAATTAATATTTTATTTTTTCTCCTAGTTTTTATCATTTGTCTTTTCTTTCTTCCTTTTTTTACATTTTTCACATTTTTCACATTGCATCTAGAATTCTTTGAAAATAAAGCACTAGTTAACGACCGTCGGGAGAGAATTCTTGACGTGTCGCTTGTGTTGCTGCATGTATTGGAGCAGGGACCCGACTGCTTTTCTTCTGAACTATCTTTTCGAAGACGCGTGCATAGTGACCAGCCTTGGGAAACAGGGGTGGTGTCCCCGCAGGAGCGGAGGGCAGGAGGGTTTGCTGTCCGTGACAGACGGACTGAGTTCTTTACGCTCAGGGTCCCTGTCCACGGTACGCCGTGCTGGCCGCGCAAGCATCCCCGGGCCCTCTGTGCATCGCCTGTTAGAACTGTGGCTTGGGGAACAGGGGCCCGCGCTGATCCTTGGGCTGCTGCCAGTGCCGTGTTGTCTCTGACTCAGGGGTCTTGTGTCTCCTGCCCACACCCGTAAAACTGTGGCGGGCCAACCGGTTAGACTGCAAGTGAGTAAAAGTCTGAGACTCTCACAGTTCTTGACAAAGGCTGAACTTCCTTTCTTCCCCCCATTCATATTACTTAAAAATGATGAATATGAATGATTACTTTTTCCATCTACGAGTCTTATCAACCCCACCGCCAAAAGTGAGCTGGGCACTGTGCTAAACATGACACCCGTTCTAAATCCAGCTTCTACAACAATCCTGTGAGGACCTGTTTGAGGCGAAAGGAACGGCGTGGAGAGACATGAAGAAACTCGCTGAGCACACACGGCTGAGTCGTGTGGTTAGGATTTAACCCCCGGCTCTCTGACTCCAGAGCCCACACTTTCAGTCTCTGTGTATTTGATTACATAAAAAATTTCTACTTGGTGAACTAAACCACTTACCTCTAAAGGCAGATGTTCTTCTGTTTATGTTAAAAATGAAATACTATGTTAAATCCAGGACGATAAGTGTAGATCAAGATAAACCTCCGCTAAATATTTATACAATAAGCAAACTTTCGAGGAATGTTTACTTTTCAAACATTTCTGGTTAAGTCTAATGCGTTTTTTTTGCAATTCTAAGCCCTTTCCTCAGGGGTCATACTCAGTCAACTGTATGCCAATTGCTGTTCTCACCAGATTTGAAAGGCTCCCTTTTTCAGTTTTAGGTCTTTGACTTGAAAGCAACCACCTCTACAACATTCCTGCCCTCCACCCCACCCACTGATGCCAAAGATTCAGTGGATGGGCGTCTCCCTGCTCCATGGCTTCTCCTCAGTCACCGGCCTCCTCTGGGACAATAATAGCTGCCCTAGTTTGTGACGGCTTTCAAGGGAGGGGATCACAGTGTCCTACTGACAGTAAATGACTATTCTTGACCCAAGTCCTAGAAGGGAAAAAGTAAATGACCTCGTTCTCCATTAGAGATGAAATAGATGCAGGCGTGTCACTGGAATGTCTCACTGCCTTTGAGGACACTTGCCAGACCCATGTAGCCTGGATAGAGCCCTCCTTGTCTGTCCTATAAGCCCATAGAGCAGAGAGTTGAATGATGGTTGCCAGGAGCTGGGAGGAGGGCAAATGGGAAGGGGTTGTTGTTCAATGGATATAAAGCTGCAGTTATGCAAGATGAATGTGTTCTAGAAACCTGCTGTGCAACATTGTGCCTCTAGTTCACAGGACAGTCTTATGCACTTAAAAATTTGCTAGGGGGTAGATCTTGGGTTAAGATTCTTTACCGCAATTTAAAAAGAAGTAGATAGAATTGAGGAGCAAACAAGCACATGAGAAATAGGCTACACTTACGAAGACATAACGACCCAGGAAGAGAGCCAGTGCACAGGGGACCCTCTGTCCATATACTGAGCCTCTGTAACCACCAGGGCAGGTGGACACAATGAGCATTCTACTCGCTGTGATGACAAGTTGGGGCCTAACTTGATTCCTTGGTTTCACCCTTGCCTCCCCCTCTGGCAACCCGCAGAGCAAAAGGGGTTGTTCCCACACCGTCTTGACTTCCATCACTTCTTAAGGAGGACATGTGGATGAAAGGAGTTTTGTGCCTCCGGACCAAAGCTTAGACACGGTGGGAGCTGGGTACTTGGCACCTTGCACCTGAGTAAACAGACCCTTCCTTTTTCAATAGGCTGGGGTTGATTGCGAAGTTTGATCAAACCCTGAAGGCAGGTTGTGGGATGCTGGGATGAGATGGTTTCCCTTGCCTTTAATTCCTCTTTGCTGACTTAGGGGAAAGCAGGGACTCAGTGGGCAGGGTAATTAGGTCAGTGGCTTTCCAGGTGGAGAACAGGTTTTCCCAGGGTGGGGGGCACCATCGCCAAAGGCTGGCAGGAGAGTCAGCCTTCCTGAGCTGGTCCCTAAGTGTTTTGCTCAATGTCTATTATATTTTTAATGCTTAAGCAAGTCAAGGAAGGTTTTTTTCCTTTTTCACATTTTGCTTAGTGTGCACAGATATTTGCTATTTTTTAAAAGAGAATTTTAGTTTTGAAAATAGTTTTTGGATAGAACAATTTTAAAGGCCTACCAATAAAATAAAACCAGTCATTAGTCAAGCAAAGATTTGATAAATCTGTATCATCCATAGGTATCTCCGTATCTATATATAGCAACTATAGCTATGTGTTCAATTATTTTTGGTGACCTTTTCACTTTCAAAAGTGTCCTGGTTTGGATGATTAATTATATGGTCACACTCGTTATAAAAGACAATGTGAAAAAAATGGTTTTCTCCCTGAAAGTGTTCGAGGAGAAAGGAAAGAAAAGAAGAATCCACAGAAAATGGTGGAATAGTTCAAATACTGCCAAGAAATGGTTAACATCCGGGTTTTCTTCGTCTCCACTTGGCCTCAGGTGAGGCGTTTTTGGTGATCTCAGCCCTGCACCATAGAAAGGGTCAGTCCTGTGTTTGGGTTGATGCGGAGGAGGAGATAAAGAAACCTCTGAGAAGTAGCGTTGAGGATGGGGAGTCACTGGAGGGGAAAAGAGGTGTCTGGGGATTCATAGAGGCCTCAGGAAGGCATTGGGTCCCAACCTCCCAGCAGGTCCTAAGGAGCAGTGAGACACCAGGGACACCTGGGGCATAAGTTCCTCAGGGTCTGAGTGCTTTCCAGGATCTACAGTCCCCGTGGCGGCAGTTGCGTGTCATGAGGCGTGGGAACTGACAAGCCAGGCGCTAGTCCAGCTCTCTCACTGGAGAGCTGGCATGACTTGCGTGGAGATCAAACTTTGTCCTAGTGGCCTGTGCTTCGCCTGTAAAATATTATCCCCGAGGCTCACTGCCACTGCACCTCCAGGGTATTGATTACCAACTATCAAGAAAACCATTCTTCTCGTGTCTGTTCACCAACCTGGCCACGAGATGGCGCTGTTTGTCACGCTATAACAGTGGGGCTCCCGGGTCCCCAACTCTTAACACACAATTTGGCAGTGCCTTCAGACCTCTTGACCCTGCTTTTCTGGGGACGTTCTTAAAGTGCTTTCGTCCCCTGTTTCCAAGACACAACACCCTGCAACTCTCCCTCCGCCTGCCCTTTAAATATTAACATCCCTTAAAGCTCTATTCCGAGGCCTCCTTTCGTGATTGATACACTTCCCTGGATTCACTTACTAGCTCAATATTGACCGCTCTCAGATGATTTCCCAAGTCTCGCTTCGGGGTTCCAGCCGCATACCCAGCTGCCCTGTGGACACCTACATGTGACAGACACCCCAAGCTGACTTTACCTGCTCCTCTTTTCCTGTTCTCTTTCTTTGCATGTGGCCCCAGAGGTCCAAGCTGGACTCTCATCACTTCCCGTCATAGTTTCCCTCTTCACCCCGCCCCCTGACATCCTGTTATCCCGCAAAGTCACCCCCCTTCTCTGTTGCTGCTGCCCTGACCCAAACTCCGTCTCTTCTGTGGGTAATAAAAACAGATTCCTGAATTGTCCCTTGTGTTTTCCTCCAGGCGTTCTCACATCGCAGGCACACACACACACACACACACACATTATATGCATACATACATAGTCTTGTATGAGGAGGTAGTTATAAGGAAATTGCATATATATATTTCCTTGTTTATTTAAATATTGTCTGCTCTACACCCCATCGTAAGGCCCACGAGGGCGGAAGTCGTGAGCATTCTGTTACATGCAGCGCCTTCAGGGCGTTCAACATCGCCTGTTATGTAGCGCTCAGTCAGTGTTTGTGGAACGGTTGGGTTAGTTGCTGGACCAGTGGCTGTGGCCAGGGGGGTGCTGATTTTGGTTATCTTAGATATTGGTTGTATTTGCTACGGAGAGGGCTGGGGGTGCTCCGAGAGACATCGTCAAATATTCCTTTGCGTCCTCCTCACTTTGACAACAAATATGACTCTGCTTTCTGGGCTAATGTTACGTGTGGGTAAATTAGGCATTGATTTCTCTCAGGGGTAATCCAACAAGTGAATTGAGGACATTCGGGATCTTTTTATCCTCCAGATCTTTTTCGGGCACTGTGCCTTGCATTCAGTAATTGTGCCACTCCTCATGGGGCTTCTGCAACGTAAAGTTATTTTAAAGCATTATCAAGTGGGAGAGGCGACCCTTTATCTGATCCTTTCATTATCATCCTCTGATATCTTGACGATGCTCCTTTTGGATGAGGGTGTGTGTATAATGAACTCGAATAGGCTGGAGGCAGTGTGGGAAAGCTGGGAATTTGGAAGTTTGTCAGGATCTTTGAAAACGAGAAAGTCATTTCTAAGAGTAGGTGGGGCGGCGAAGAACACCTTGTATTTTGTAATTTTGCTTGGGTCTGGTTCTGTGCACAAGATAGTCATTCAGAATCTGTGGACCCATGTATTTTATCAGTTCTGGGTATTTCTCAGCCACTGTCTCTTTTCCATCATCCATTTTCTGCATTTTCTACTGTTAAGACTTAAAATAGACATATAACTTCTATCTTCCATATCTATTACTCTTCCGCTTATATTTTCCATCTCTTTATAGCATTATAAGTTATTTTGCATTCTTAGTTCATTCTTAGTTACTTTTTCATATCTATCTTTTATCTCCCTAATTCTTTCTTCAGCTGTGTCTAATTTGTTTAATCCTCTATTCAAATTTTAATTTTAGTACTTATATATTTAATCTGTATAATTTCTGTTTGGTTCCTTCTCAAATATGCCTGGTCATATGTGATGGTCTTCTTACTTATTCATTTTTGGGACTGTCAAACTTTTTTTTTTTTTTTAAATATTTAACACATAGTTATTTTATATCCTGTATGTGTTGATTCCAACAGCTGAAAATGCTGGCTTCTAAAGGTGTTGTTTTGGTTCCTGCGGGCCTTCCCTCATGATTGCTTATTTCCTTGTATGTCTGGTGATTTTCTGTGGTTGGTTGATACTAACCTGGGGGAATACCGGAGGCATGTGCTCTCAAATGGCTTGCATTTTCCTTTGTTGAGAGCCAGGGGGCGCTACTGATCTGTAATTGGTTCATGATCCTTTCCGAGCCCAGAGCTTTACGTGGAAGCCTGGAGCTCAGATTTTCCACTTTTTGAGTTCGATTAGCCTATAAAGCTCAGATTTCAGCTCACGAGTTACTTTTTAAAATAGATTCTGAAACCGTGCTGTCCAGTATGATAGCCACGAACTGCGTGTGCTTAGTAAAATGAAGCGTTTCCAGAGATTCCACAGCCACATGGAGCTGTGGCCACCGCACTGGGCCGCAGAGACATAGAATGTTACCCTCGCAGGCATTTCTCTCGGACGGCGCTGCTCTGGAACATCACTTTTACGTCGTGGGAGTCCAACAAGAAAAAAGTATGGTTTTGAAGAGGGAGGGACCTTCCTGCCAGGGAGCTCTTACTCATCTTCTTCTGATGCCAATGCTATAAACAATGGAGAACACAGTAGAGATTTTAAATAGGAGATCGGGTATGAGCATCCCATTTGTTAAGAAGAATCACTCAGAAAGCGCCAGTAGCAAATATATCAGAGGGGAGAAAGATCAGAAACAGGAAATACAGCCTGGGGGGTATTGCAGTGTCCTGGTGAGGAACGCTGAGGACGGACTTGAATTAAGTCAATGAGAGTGGAGGTGGGGGAGGAGAAAAGAAATGTAACATTTAAATGAGGGATCACACTGACAGGTGTTTGAGATGGAAGAGAAAGAGGAAGGGGAGAGGGAGGTTTCCCGTGGAGCCAGTAGTCACCAATGAGTGCAGGCACTAGGAGAGAAGGAACACATTTAGGGGAAAAGATGAGCTCGGTCTGCGGCATGCTGTGTTCAAGGTGCTCAGCCTCGCACGGTGGTGTTTGAGGTACCTGTGTGCGAGCTAGACAGACCTACAGGCCTCCCCGTGCTGAGCCAGAAGGAGCCCCAGCCAACAGGTAGTGCACATGAGGAGGGGGGTGGAAACATACTCTGACCCCGGCCCTGTGACCTCTGAGCCCCATGGCATGGAGGAGAGCTGGGAGACAGCTCCAGCACCCATTCTGTGACAAACACCATCCTCTCTTGCCTTTTAAGCATATTCATCTTGGGTTTCACAGGTTCATCATTTTCAGTCTTTCTGGACCTCATGTTGCTTCCTGTGTTACACGGATTGACCTCTGCGGTTTGGGGCGGGGAGGCCAGAATATTTGGGAGAGTGGCTTGCGATGGCCAGGGCACTGGGCTTTAGTGAGTGGGAGCAACGCCCCGCCCAAGAGCACGCCCACCTGCATGAGCACCCTGTTCAGGTGAGGCCAGTGAACTCTGCCCACTTACCTGCCGCCGCTCTGTGAGTGCCAGGCATGTGGGCTGGGAATGGTGCTCAGCCGGATGCAGCTTCCTTAGAACCTTCTCCAGGCTCACAAAAATGCACGTGGCAGAAAAAGCCTGGGGGAAACAATCCCGAGACAGGATGTCCGTTGAGACTCTGCCGTGTGCCATGTGCTTTCTTCTGTATTTATCCGCAAAGCCCTGTGGGGCAGGGACTCGAACCTTGATCCTCTCTTTGCTCCTTGGGCTCTTGTCGGTTTCCCTTTGCTCCCTCCTCAGCCCCATCCCTGCCGTCCCCTTCAGCTTGTCATACCAAGTGACTGCCCTCCGAGCTTTGTTCCCCAGATTCCAGCACCGCTTGCCGCATTGTCACAATTCCCTGAAGACAGTTGAGCCCCTTTGGGGTCACTGAGTGGCGTTTCCTGGGTGGAACCCCCCGGAAGCCTGTTGTTGGTGGGCTTGTCTTCATTTGCTGTCATGAGCTACCTTATCATTTGTTCTAGGAGTTCCAGGAGTTTTTTGCACAGGAGATTCTTCTGAAGGCCTTGTGAGAGGCAGACTCTGTGGCCCCATCTCAGTGGGTTCCATTACTATCTCAGGTGGGGCTCAAGAATGAGCATTTGGAAACAAGCACTGCAGGTGATTCCGAAGCAGGTTTCAAGGCTCCCTCGTTGAGAAGCTGTGTCTCACGCAGCTTCTTACAGACCCTTGTCTCAGCCCCCTGCTCTCCTGCCCCCGGCTCGTCCCCATGAGAAGTAGGTTCCCTGCACCATGCTGACCACCAAGAGGCTGCCCCTGAGCTCCTGGGGACCTTGTGTTGTCCACAGTAATGTCTTCCCACTTCATGTCTGCCTTCCAGCTCTAGGCTCCAGGTCCTCTTCAGAGACCGATGCTGGGAAGCCCGTGCCTGTTAGGTGAGACCCACCCAACCCACAGGGAGGGCTTGGCCTCACCCACCGGCACAGGCTGAGGAGCAGCAGAAACCTCTGCTGGGCGAGATCACAGCACCAGGGTTATGAGGGCGGGACGATAGGGACCGAAGGGGGCTTCCCCCCAGCCCTGGAGAGTGACTGGGCTTCCTCAGGCAGCGCTGGGGTCATGGACTGGGGGTGAACCTGGACGGGGAGGGCCTGAACAGCCATTCGCTGGCGAGGGAGGCGCTTGAGCTGGTCAGCCTGCTGAGGGAAAGGGGGGACGGACTGAAATGGGGGGGCGCAGTGAGCGCCAACGGCAGGCTGTTGCAGTTGCACGAAAGAAGGATAAGGCTCCAGCCAGCACAGTGTGACGGGAGAACCAGCTGGGAGGGAACAGTGAGCTCAGCTGTGGGTGTTGACAGCTGTCCACTGGCCTGACGTCAGCACTGAAATATACAACGTATACCGG